>AWWV01010509.1:0-37269 GCA_001974805.1 Corchorus capsularis | reverse complement strand
TATTGTGGTAAAGAATTAAGGAAAAAAATTTCGGGTCAATTTTTGCAAAATTTTAGCCGAAATTGTGTATTAATCATCACAGTTTTTTGCTAAAAATGCATTTCGGGGCCCCGGCTCCGTTTTACATGATTTTTGGCAGAAAGACTCCTTGAGATATCTATATTCATCTAACCAAATCTCAGCCAAAATGGATTTAAAGATTTGTTTTTACGAGCATCTGAATCTTGTTTCGATTTAATTAGAAATAAATTCGAAAAATTTGGAAAAATGATATTAAAAGCGTGTAAAACCATTCAAATTTTTTTTGACTTTGAATTATATATTTTCCTGAGTATTGTGGCAAAAAATTGAGGAAAAATTTTTCGGGTCAATTTTTGCAAAATTTTAGCCGAAATCGTGTATTAATCATCACGGTTTTTTGCTAAAAACGCCTTTCGGGGCCCCAGCTCCGTTTTGCATGATTTTTGGCAGAAAGACTCCTTGAAATATCTATATTCATCTAACCAAATCTCAGCCAAAATGGATTTAAGGATTTGTTTTTACGAGCATCTGAATCTTGTTTCGATTTAATTAGAAATAAATTTGAAAACTTTGGAAAAATGATATTAAAAGCGTGTAAAACCCTTCAATTTTTTTTTGACTTTGAATTTTATATTTTCCTGAGTATTGTGGCAAAAAAATTGAGGAAAAATTTTTTTTGTCAATTTTTGCCAAATTTTAGCCGAAATCGTCGGGGCTCCGGCTCCGTTTTTCATGATATTTGGCAGAAGGACACCTTGAAATGTCTGTATTCATCTAACCAAATCTAAGGCAAAATGGATTTAAGGATTTGTTTTTACGAGCATCTGAATCTTGTTTCGATTTATTTAGAAATAAATTCGAAAAATTTGGAAAAAGGATATTAAAAGTGTGTAAAATCCATCAATTTTTTTGCATTCAATTATATATTTTTCGGAGTATTGTGGTAAAGAATTAAGGAAAAAATTTTCGGGTCAATTTTTGCAAAATTTTAGCCGAAATTGTGCATTAATCATCACGGTTTTTTGCTAAAAACACGTTCCGGGGCCCCGGCTCCGTTTTACATGATTTTTTGCATAAAGACTCCTTGAAATATCTGTATTTATCTAACCAAATCTCAGGCAAAATGGATATAAGGATTTGTTCTTACGAGCATATGAATCTTGTTTCGATTTAATTAAAAATAAATTCGAAAAATTTGGAAAAAGGATATTCAAAGTGTGTAAAATCCATCAAATTTTTTTGCATTCAATTATATATTTTTCTGAGTATTGTGGTAAAGAATTAAGGAAAAAATTTTCGGGTCAATTTTTGCAAAATTTTAGCCGAAATTATGTTTTAATCATCACGGTTTTTTGCTAAAAACGCCTTTCGGGGCCCCGGCTCCATTTTGCATGATTTTTGGCAGAAAGATTCCTTCAAATATCTATATTCATCTAGCCAAATCTCAGCCAAAATGGATTTAAGGATTTGTTTTATTTGCATCTAAATCTTGTACCGATTTAATTAGAAAAAAAAATGGAAAAATGATATTAAAAGCATGTAAAACCCTTCAACTTTTTTGACTTTGAATTATATATTTTTCAGAGTATTATGGAAAAGAATTCAGAAAAAAATTTTGGGTCAATTTTTGCAAAATTTTAGCCGAAATCGTGTATCACGGTTTTTTGCTAAAAATGCGTTTCGGAGTCCCGACTCCATTTTCCATTATTTTTGGCAGAAAGACTCCTTGAAATATCTATATTCATCTAACCAAATCTCAGCCAAAATGGATTTAAGGATTTGTTTTTACGAGCATCTCAATCTTGTTTCGATTTAATTAGAAATTAATTCATAAAAAATATGAAAAACGATATTAAAAGCGTGAAAAGTCCTCCAATCTTTTTGACGTTGAATTATATATATTTTATGAGTATTTTTGCCAAACATTAAGGAAAAATATTTCGGGTCATTTTCAATATCATGGTTTTTGGCTAAAAACACGTTCTGGGTCCGTCTCAGTTTTGCATTATTTTTTACGCCGAGACTCCTTGAAATATCTATATTATCTAATCAAATCTTAGGCATATTGAATTTAATGATTTGTTTTTACGAGTATTTAAATCTTGTTTCGATTTAATTAAAAATTAATTCAAAAAAATATGAAACAAAAATTTGATTAATTTATTCTCAATAATCTCTAAAAATTTAAAGAAATTTAATCATTTCAAAATTAACGTTGACATTACATTGCACAATATGTAACTTAAATTATGTTTCAATCGAAACTTCAACCCCACATGTGGAACACGGGGTAAATACATATACACACTTAGGATTAATGGCAGCATCAAGCATCAAGTAAAACACACGAAACAACAATAATCACTATGATTAATGGCAGAGAAAGATAAACAAGAAAGCAACTTATATCAATTCCTTCAATCTTTTGACATAAGTGGTACGAAGGAGAAAATTCATCAAAGGAAATTAGGATTCATCTCCACAATAGGACTTGAGACGGTATGATTCCGTTGATCAATCCACTTGAGATAACCATAACCCTCTTTAGGAGCTGTTTCATCTATCTCCACACTCACGACAAAACTTAGCTTCTGATATTTCTTCGTGAATGTCAAAGTACTTGGCTCGACTTTGATTGTCAACCCCTTTGAATTTCCCACCTCAGCCTGGTAAATTGATTGATCATCTCCCACGTTAGTAACCACCCTGGAAAAGTTCTTCACCTTTGGAAAGTTGGGTTCGTTTCCAAAAATAGCAACGAAAGATGGATAGTTCAGATCAGTAATTTCCTTTTGAGTGCAATTCCATTGACTTTGTCTAAGAACAGCTTTCATTTCTGTGTCAGTGTATCCTAAGCTGCAGAGGAAATCTATGTAATCTTGTGTATCCATATCATAAATGAGTCCAGGATCAATAGCTTTATTGGGATTAATATGACCTGCGCCATAATCAAAAGGTGTTGCAGGAAAAGGATAGTTCTGATTTGTCAAAGTAGTCCCATTATTGTTGATGCTATAAGCAGTAGTCATCAAAGCTGATCGGATGGCTGCAGGGCTCCAATCAGGGTGCACAGCTTTCATCAAAGCTGCAACTCCTGAAACATGGGGGGCTGCCATTGATGTGCCTGATTTAAATGCATAATCTGTCACCAACTCATTGTCGCCAATTCTAATATATGGAAATGGAGGGACTGCGGCCAAGATATCGACTCCTGGAGCAATGACATCTGGTTTTAGAATAGCAGGGTTGATAGGATCCGGTCCCCTTGAAGAGAAAACAGCTACAGCTGGTGCCGGCTTTGTACCCAAATTTGTGAGAACAAATTTCATTGTTTTCACTTCTGCTTTAGTTTCTCCTATTGCATACTCTCTAATCAAAGCTCCAGAAGTAGTATTTACAACAAGGATTGGAATGCTGAGATTATCTAAAGCTCCAAAAGGCATGAGCTCTGTTGCAATTATTCCTGCATATGCACCTATCCTGGTAAGCTCATTTATTTGCTCCTCAATAATGGTGATTCCTGCATAATCGCAGAAGACTACCTTTCCAGCAGTTTCATTCACGTCTAATGACCTTGAATTGCAGAAGGATTTCTTGGAATCATTTTTTCCATAGTACAAAGATGTGTTTGCTATTATGACACTCTCTGGAAATTTTGATTCTCCTTCAAAGGATACTCCATTTCCTAGAGTAACTGTTGCAACAAAACTTCGGTCAAGTGTACCAGCACCAACTGTTGTAATCCAAGGTGCGCCATTAAGTGTAGAATTATAGGCTCCGAAATTGCCAGCACTACAGACAACAAAAATCCCCTTCTCAATTGCTGAAAGGGAAGCTATGGCTATGACATCTTTGAAATAGGGTGCCTGTTCAAAGACAAGAGATAGTGACAAGACATCCACTCCATCTGCAATTGCTTGGTCCATAGCAGCAAGAACATCACTTTCGACAATATTAATATTGTTTGAGACCTTGTACATGGCAAGATGCGCGCGAGGTGCCATTCCTCTCGCTATGCCCTTTGCATATCCAAATTGACTTGCACCAGCCACATGGTTACCCGCAGCAGTAGATGCAGTATGTGTTCCATGTCCAAGTGAATCTCTCGGTGAAGTATCCTCCTTGGCAGAGTTGTTTGCTTGGATTGCTTTGATAAATGTACGAGCACCAATGAGCTTTTTGTTGCAAGGGAAAGGGCTAGTTTTAGTACTATTATCGCACTTTCCTTTCCATCTTGCAGGAATTGGTGGCATTCCTTTGTCATTGAAACTCTCACTCTCAGGCCAAACGCCTGAATCAATGAGGCCTATGATCACACCTTCACCATATGATGAAGCAGGCCATAAACCCGAAGAATTCCTTAATCCGAGAAAACTCGGAGAGTGAGTGGTGAGCAACCTGCCAATAGACTCCTCATGTATGGCAATGTGAGCTGGAGATTTCTTGATTTCGGATACTTGGGATGGTGTGAGCCTGGCACTTAATCCATGCATGGCATGGCTGTAAGAATACAGGAACTTTTCTTCGGCGTCGGATAATGATGGTATGGTGGAACGATGCCATGACTCATGGGTTAAGAAAGACGAAGGTTTTTGAGAATGGTCCATATGGATTATATATGTCTTGTATTCCTCTGCAGATTCTGACTTCCCATTGCCAATTAGTAACAATATTAAAAGTAACCATGACAGAGCACTCTGTGAACATATGCAGTCTGCAGAACCTCATTGTTCTGTGCATGGGGTTGAAGTTGGAACTTAGAACTTGAAAGTTTGAATGTTACGATTTTATTTCTCGAATTTATAGACGTTCAATTCAAGGAAAACCTGTATGGTTTACGTAAAGTACAATAGCATCAAACATGTCATTTATGATGTTTTCTCTTCATCTGCTTGTCTCTCTCTTGGCTGTCATGATCCATGATCGTTAACATCAACTCGTTTTCTAATTCCACCTTCATCTCAATTTTGGGATCTTTCTTTTGTCAGTATCTCAAATACTAATGTGTTAAGTCATGGTTTTTGGGTTATCAACTTCTCATTTTTGCCAGCATTAATTAATGCAGGCTAATGCTCAGACATTTGTTTTAGGACCCAGTCTTCATTTTCAACTGTTGGAATATTCCTTTTTGATTCTTTATCTGTTTGTCCCAACTTGTATTGATGATTTTACTTTGTAAGATACTAGGAAAGTTCTGTTTCTTAATCAAAAGCAGATTACTTATGATCAGAAATCAATGTGGTGGTGTTCTATTTTGTTTTTTCTTCATTAACTATGCATTATCTTTTACCAAAAAAAAACAAAACTATGCATTTTGATTTCATTAAAGTTTATTATATTCTCCATTTCACACACTATACCTTACAATAATAGCATATATATATGGCAACATATAAGAAAGCAAACAGACATTTAACTTTTCTAGGAAAATCATTGACTTGTTTATGGTCTTAGGTCAGCAAAATGAGAGTGGATGTCCAATTATTGCTAAATGCACAGTTCATCCTAATTAGCTAGCTGACGAAAATATATAATTTTAATGCTGGGGTTTTGCATGACAGTTTAAACAGAAATATTATAAAGCATAAGTAATTAAAAAATTAAAAATCTGCAGTCAAGAAAATAATTCTTTCATTGTTAAAATAGTCAAATTATGGAAGATGTAAACTTCCTCTGTTTTTTTCCCTTAGACATAGGCTGATGGCAGCAAAATATGGTGGGGTTTAGGATTAGACAATCTAAGCTGAATATGTCTTGGTAACCAGAAATTGAAGGAAAAACAATTGCCTTGTGAAATATTATATCTTGTAGGAATTAAAACACCAATTCCCAACATTTTATTTGGATTTTCCAGAAAAATAGAACATTGCTACAAACTTCCCTAATCACATGTTTTTTTTAACTAAATTTTGGAATCATTGCCTTTCAGAATTCAATAAATTGCTTGGATATATAAAGCAATAAATTATTGTATATCTCATTCTCATGGAGCTTGAAATAGAAGAACAGATAATTGCAGATCCGAGAGAATCAAGCTATGAATTCAATCTAAAACAGATCATGTAATCAAGTTGCAGATCCGAGAGAATCAAAGCTGTGTCAGCATTGGAGTCTAACGTACAGCTGGTGTCCTTATTTTCTTCCCTTATGTTTAGTTTTCCTGTTTAATGTTGCAGCAGTACTGTCACTTCCACAGTTCAACTTGCCTGATCTTCTTTTGTTCTTTATGCATATGAAGTCTAATAATTGATGTCTTCAGACATTTATAAAGTCTAATAATTGATCTGCTGATATATATAATCAGAAAGAAAAGAAAAAAAAAAAATCTCAAAAATTGACAAGGCAAAACTCATGGAAAACGTTCAACCAACAAATGTAAATTTAACTCTTGAATAATGTAAGGTTTTGAGTTTTGATTTTTAAGGTAAACAAAGGTATCCAATGTTTATATCTTACGGCCTTATGGAGAAATATAAGACAGGACAGCCATTGAATGTATCAGTTCAAACTAAGAACATTATTGTAGACCAAAATTATGACACGGCATTCCAATTTCTCCATGGCTGTTCATAGTAAAAGTGGTCCTATATACTAATTAGCCAAGAAAATAAATGATACTTGCTTGACTAAAATTAATGAATCTCCAAAGAAAGGGTAAAGATCTCTTACCCCAGTTGGTTATGTTAATGTGATTTCTCCCCTTTGGAGGATGATTCGCATGTCAGAAGGAAAAATGGGGGAAAAGATTAAAAGAACAAGATAATTTTTTTGCAGTAAAGTCCAAATGTTGAGCCTAATTGTATACCTTTATGAAACTTGATTTTTCTCGCTGACAGCTAGTTGATATTGCCATTTTGGGACAGATTGATTAATCCTAGGGACAACAAATAATGAATGAGAAAGAAGTTTTTCCAAGATATAGATGGAAATTGACCAAGTTATTATAGTCCAAGTCTTTTAATTTTCATTTTTCTTCAACAAATTTTAGGACTCACTACTTAGTAGCTTTAATTTATTTATATAAACCTCAATCAGACATTCACTTCCAGGCACTTGGTTGTAATTCAAGCGAAGAAAAATGATTCTTTTCAACAGTCTGCACTCTCTCTTCCTCGCATTTTTTTTCTTCACTCTCAATGTTCACTCAGAGTCATCAACTATATACATAGTCCATATGGACATGTCCTCCATGCCCAAAATGTTTGCCAGTCATCATAGCTGGTATTCTTCCATGCTTGATTCTCTCAAATCAAGTAAAACTGCCTCATCAAACAACCCTCCATCTTCTTCATCTCTCATTTACTCTTATGACACTGGAGCTCATGGTTTCAGTGCTGTTCTGTCACCTGATGAACTGGAAATGCTAAAGAATTCTCCAGGATTTGTCTCAGCTTATCCTGACAGGAGTGTCACTCTTGACACAACCCATACCCCTGAATTCCTGTCACTTAACTCTTATTACGGGCTATGGCCTGCTTCGGACTATGGTGAAGATGTCATCATTGGTGTCATCGACACTGGTGTTTGGCCAGAGAGTGACAGCTACAGAGATGATGGAATGACTCCGGTTCCAGCCAGGTGGAAAGGCATATGCCAGGAAGGACAGGAATTTAACGCTTCCATGTGTAATTCCAAGTTGATTGGAGCTAGGTACTTCAACAAGGGTGTGATTGCAGCAAATCCTGGTGTCAACATAAGCATGAATTCGGCTAGAGATGTTCAAGGTCATGGAACGCATACTTCCTCCACTGCAGGTGGGAATTATGTGAAAGATGCATCATATTTCGGGTATGGCAAAGGTACAGCAAGAGGTATCGCGCCGCGTTCAAGATTGGCCATGTACAAGGTCCTATGGGAAGAAGGGGAAGGCCGCTACTCATCTGATGTTCTTGCTGGCATGGACCAGGCTATTGCTGATGGTATCGATGTGATATCGATATCAATGGGGTTTAATGGCGTGCCATTGTATGAAGACCCTATTGCAATTGCTTCTTTTGCTGCTATGGAGAAAGGTGTACTAGTCTCTTCATCAGCAGGAAATTCGGGGCCAGGTTTAGGGACCTTGCACAATGGAATCCCATGGGTCCTGACAGTTGCAGCTGGCACCATTGATCGTTCTTTCGCTGGAACTGTGTCACTAGGAAATGGGCAGACCATTATTGGACAGACCATGTTTCTAGCCAGTGCTTTAGTTGAAGACTTCCCATTGATTTACAACAAAAGCTTGTCATCATGCAATTCGACGCAAATGTTATCCGAGGAACCATTTGGGATCATAATATGTGATGGTACTGATCCTCTCTATATTCAAGTGTCTAATATCACTAAGTCAAGGGTGTTTGCAGCAATATTTATATCAGATGAACCTGAATTTAGCTGGATGCCCACTCCTGGCGTTGTGATTAGTCCCAGGGATGCACCTGCTCTGATCAAATACGCGACGAGTACTAAGGATGCTAAAGCTAGCATCAAGTTTCAGCAGACCATTTTAGGGACAAAGCCTGCACCAGCCGTGGCCTCATACACTTCAAGAGGGCCCTCACGAAGCTATCCCGGTATCTTAAAGCCTGATGTAATGGCACCAGGTTCTTCTGTTTTGGCTGCTTTTAGCCCACTCGGCTTTGCAGGTTCAATGGCGGGATATATATTCTTATCCAGTAACTTTGCTATGCTCTCTGGTACATCCATGGCTTGCCCGCATGCATCTGGAGTAGCCGCACTCTTGAAAGCTGCACACCCTGAGTGGAGTCCTGCTGCTATTCGGTCAGCATTGGTCACTACAGCAAATCCATTTGATAAAAACAAGGATTTTATCAGAGATTATGGTGATCACAATTTGTCATACGCTTCACCATTAGCCATGGGAGCAGGCCAAATCAACCCGAATAAAGCACTTGATCCAGGTTTGATCTATGATGCAACCCCACAGGACTATGTCAACCTCTTGTGCAGCATGAATTTTACTCAGAAACAAATCTTGACCATCACAAGATCGAAGAAATACGATTGCTCCAATCCATCTTCTGATCTTAATTACCCATCTTTCATTGCTTTGTACAATCCTAATGTGACGGAAAGAATCACGAAAAAGTTCCACAGGACTGTTACAAATGTGGGAAAAGGTGCTGCAATTTACAATTCCTACGTAATACAGCCGTCTTTTGAAGGTATAAATATTGATATTTCGCCGTTCAGATTGGAGTTTGGAAATAGAAACGAGAAATTGAGCTTCACTGTGACTATAACTTACAGCAGCAACAAGGCAGGGAAAGTCTTAGATGGTGAAATTGGTTGGGTTGAAAATAATGCAAATCATACTGTCAGGTGTCCTTTCGTGGTGGCTCCTGTTGTAAGTTCCTGGTAGAGGCTTTAGGATGAACAATTCTGTGCAAAAACAGTCCAAAAAGCATCAATGTTTTAAGTTTGTCCAAATACAAGTTCTGAATAATATGGCCTTCTTTTCCAATTCCAAAGTTCATTTCTTTAGCATTGAATTAGATTAAAAAAAAAAGCTAATCAACTATGAACTAAGGATTTAAGTTTTGATCAATTTTCTATTCCTTTCAACAATGTGGAAAAATGGGGCAAAAAATTAATCAGTGATGTTGATTTCTTGCAAAGTTCTTTTCCAGGGAAGGACCCCATATGGACAAATCATTTATTTAAATAATTTGACTTGCAGCTGCCACCAATCCTGAAAGCAACTCGCAGCTTCTAAATTACTACTATATGTGCTATAACGTAACTTACCTTTTGTTATATCTTGATAACTTTATTTTCCTTTATTTGTGATTGCTTCGAACACTATATTGTAACAATCATGAATTGAAAAATTGGAAGAATGATTGTTTCAAATGTTTGCTTAGCCAACCAGCAAAGAAGATTCATGGCGAGGAAGTTTCTTCTGGGAAAACTATATGTATAAATGCGTGTTAGATTCCAACGAAAAACAATCTCCAATTCCAATGTAAACATAAATCAAATTCCTTATATGCTCAGATCATGATGTTCTGTTTTTACAAAAGAAAATACTACATTGGACAATAATGAATGGCCACTACCTATGGAATTAATGGACCATATATAAAACTCCATAACAATGTAACAAAGTCAAAACTTTATCTCCTGTGATCATAAAGGGATTTGTTCTATTGTGATGAGCTCGCACATGGTGGGCTCTCTAGGACCTCTCTCCAATTAGTGGAGTTTCTTTTGTCTTAATTTGGTCCTACGTAGATAAAATGTGCTTCACCCTCGGGATATATCATAAAAAATATCGCCTTGGCAAATTCCATATTCTCTTCCATGGCAGCCAATAATCATGTCAAATTCTTGTATGTTTGGCTATCCTTTAGTATCTCCTCTGTAATTACCATTACTCTAGCACAATCTGATAATTATATTGTCCATATGGACTTGTCAGCCATGCCCAAGGCTTTTTCCGGTCAGCAAAGCTGGTATTTGGCCACCCTTTCCTCATTATCAACCAGCTTGGTAGCTAAAACCGATGCAGCAATTGCTTCTTCTAAACTTCTGTATAGTTATAACCATGTTATTCATGGTTTCAGTGCAAGTCTCACCCCGGCAGAGCTTGAGGCCTTGAAAAAGGCTCCAGGGTATGTTTCCTCTATTAGAGACAGAACCGTCAAGGTTGATACCACTCATTCGTACAAGTTTCTTGGCCTGAATTACGACTCAGGGGCTTGGCCGGTCTCGAATTTCGGCAAAGATGTCATTATTGGGATGATAGACACAGGGGTTTGGCCGGAAAGTGAAAGTTTTAATGACGGTGGAATGAGTGATGTTCCATCGAGATGGAAAGGGGAATGTGAAAGTGGAACCCAATTCAACTCGTCATTATGCAACAAAAAGCTCATTGGTGCACGCTATTTCAATAAAGCGGTTGCTAGCAACCCCACTCTCAACATCTCGACGAATTCTGCTCGAGACACTGATGGACACGGGACCCACACTTCAACAACTGCTGCTGGAAATTATGTGAAAAATGCATCCTACTTTGGCTATGCAATGGGAACTGCTAGAGGAATGGCCCCAGGGGCTCGAGTTGCCATATACAAAGCCCTCTGGAATGAAGGCCGAGCGAACTCGATAGGTGCGAGTTCTGATATTATGGCCGCCATTGATAAAGCAATTACCGACGGCTGTGACGTTCTTTCCATGTCATTCGGGTTCAATGAGGTGGAGTTGTATGAAGACCCAATCGCAATTGCCACATTTGCAGCCATTCAGAAGAATATATTCGTCTCTACTTCTGCAGGAAATGAAGGACCAGATGTGGAGACTTTACACAATGGAACTCCTTGGGTTTTAACCGTTGCTGCTGGGACTATGGATAGAAAATTGGGCGCAACGATGAGTTTTGGAAGCAATTCGGTTCGTGGAATGGCTCTGTATCCAAGGAACTTTTCTTCAAATCAATTACCAATGGTTTTCATGGATTCCTGCAACAGCTCGGTTGAATTGAGAAAAGTGGTTGACAAAATTGTCGTTTGCCAAGATCCCGGCGACGATGAAGATTCCCTCCTAGACGTGTTTAACAATGTTAAATTTGAGGGAAATGTTGCTGGTGTCTTCATTACAAAGAAGAGTGAGGTGGATGCGTTCACTCACGGCCCATTTCCAATTCCATCAGTGTTCTTGGGACAAAAGGATGGTGATATTTTGGTCAAGTACATTAAGAGCAACAATGACCCAAAAGCCAGCATTGAGTTTAAGAAAACATTCCTGGGAACCAAACCGTCACCAACGGTAGCAAGTTACACTTCAAGGGGTCCATCTTACAGCTGTCCTTCTGTTTTGAAGCCCGATGTTATGGCTCCAGGCGACTTAGTCCTGGCTGCATGGCCTTCCAACCTCGATGTGAACCCCGGTGTTGATGAAGACCTCTATAGCAACTTCAATTTACTTTCGGGAACATCCATGGCCTGCCCACACGTGTCAGGAATTGCAGCACTTGTGAAAGTTGCACATCCTGATTGGAGCCCCGCAGCCATCCGATCAGCCTTGATGACAACTTCTTATGTCAACGACAACACCGGAAAGCCTATTAAGGATGTCGGAAGAGAACTCCGGCCTGCCGATCCTCTAGCCATGGGGGCTGGCCATGTCAACCCTAACAAAGCGCTAGACCCCGGACTCATTTACGATGCTACTGTCCAAGATTACTTGAATCTGCTTTGCGCACTAAATTTTACCGAGGCACAAATCAAGACCATCACGAAATCGTCTTCAATCGACTGTTCTAACCCTTCTCTGGATCTTAATTACCCTTCGTTCATTGGAGTTTTCAGAGACATCAATGCGATTGGGAAGCCGAATTTGACAACCGTTCGAGAATTTACACGAACGGTAACTAATGTTGCAGAAGGCAGTTTCACATACAAAGCAACAGTAACACCAATCAAGGGCCTCAAGGTAACGGTGGAACCAAATGTTTTAGTGTTCAAAGGAAAAAACGATAAGAAAAGCTTCAAGTTGAGTATTAAAGGTCCAAGACAACTGGACGAAGCAGTGTCTTTTGGCTATCTGACTTGGGAAGATAGCGGACGGAAACATGTTGTCAGAAGTCCCGTAGTTGCTACAAGTTACATCATAGAAAAATGACAAATTAACTTCGTCTTCTTACCAACACGTGATCTTAAAGTTTCCATGCTATAGTTGAATAAACAATTTTACATCATGTTGCAATTATTTGGATAAGGTTTAGGATGAAAAATTATGTGCAAAAACAGACCACAAAGCATCAATGTACTAGTTTGTTCAAATACAAGTTCTGAATAATATGTGACCTTCTTTTCCAATTCCAAACAATACAAGTTCTGAATAAGATGTGACCTTCATTTCCAATTCCAAACTTCATTTCTTAGCATTGTTTAAAAAAGCTATTCAACTAAGAATTTAAATTTGATCAAACTTTCTATCCCTTTCAACAATGTGGAAAAATGGGGCAAAAATCAATCAGTGATGTTGATTTCTTGCAAACTTCTTTTCCAGGAGAGGACCCCATATGGACAATTGCCAGCACTAGGAGTCCTGAAAGCACCTTGCAGCTTCTAAATTACTATGTGCTATAACTTACCTTTTGTCAAAGCTTGATAACTTTATTTTCCTTTACTTGTGATTGATTCGAACACTATATTGTAGCAATCATGAATTGAAAAATTGAAAGAATGATTGTTTCAAATGTTTGCTTAGCCAACCAGCAAAGATTCATAACGTGGAAGTTTCTTCTGGGAAAACTATATGTACATGCGTGTTAGATTCCAACGAAAAACAACCTCCAATTCCAATGTAAACATAAATCAAATTCCTTGTATGCTCAGATCATGATGTTCTGTTTTTACAAAAGAAAATACTACATTAGACAATGAATGACCACTAAACTGTCCTTTGCGCGCTTTAGTTCCATTAATCTACCCTATGGAATGGGCCGGGTTGGGTTCGGGTGGGGTTTTTGTCTAATATTTATAAATTTTATGCTTGTCTAAATCCGGTTCGGCCCGAAGAACGGGTCTAAACTTTTGTACAAGATCCGTCCATATTTTTAAACATATGTCCAAGGTCCGTATAAGTCTGTCCATATTTTTTAAAAAAAAAATCATAATTAAAATTTAATAAAACATTAAAATTTATATAATTCAATAACATATAAAAGTACATAACAATTAACAAAGTCAAAATTTATCTCGAGTGATCATAAAGGGATTTGTTCTGTTGTGATGAGCGCGAACATGGATTGGTAGGCTCTCTAGGACCTCTCTCCAATTAGTGGAGTTTTTTTTGTCTTAATTTGGTCCTACGTAGATAAGATTTGCTTCACCCTCCGGAATTTATAACATAAAACATATCGCCGTGCCAAATTCCATATTCCCTTCCATGGCAGCCAATAATCATGTCAAATTCTTGTATGTTTGGCTATCCTTTAGTATCTCCTCTGTTTTTACCATTACTCTAGCACAATCTGATAATTATATTGTCCACATGGACTTGTCAGCCATGCCCAAGGCGTTTTCCGGTCAGCAAAGCTGGTATTTGGCCACCCTTTCATCTTTATCAACCAGCTTGGTAGCTAAAACCAATGCAGTAATTGCTTCTTCTAAACTTCTGTATAGTTATAACCATGTTATTCATGGTTTCAGTGCAAGTCTGACACCGGCAGAGGTTGAGGCCTTAAAAAAGGCTCCGGGGTATGTTTCCTCTATTAGAGACAGAACCATCAAGGTTGACACCACTCATAGTTACAAGTTTCTTGGCCTGAATTACGACTCAGGTGCCTGGCCGGTGTCGGATTTCGGCAAAGATGTCATCATTGGGGTGATAGACACAGGGATTTGGCCAGAGAGTGAAAGTTTTAATGACGGTGGAATGAGTGATGTTCCATCGAGATGGAAAGGGAAATGTGAAAGTGGCACCCAATTCAACTCGTCATTGTGCAACAAAAAGCTCATTGGTGCACGCTATTTCAATAAAGCGATTGTTCGCAACCCCAATATTACTCTCAACATCTCAACATCTCAACGAATTCTGCTCGAGACACTGACGGACACGGGACCCACACTTCAACAACTGCTGCTGGAAATTATGTCAAGGATGCATCCTACTTTGGCTATGCCATGGGGACTGCTAGAGGAATGGCCCCAGGGGCTCGAGTTGCTATGTACAAAGCCCTATGGAATGAAGGCCGAGCGAACTCGATTGGTGAGAGTTCTGATATTATGGCTGCAATTGATCAAGCAATTACGGACGGCTGTGACATTCTTTCCATGTCATTGGGGTTGGAAGAGGTGGAGTTGTATGAAGACCCAATCGCAATTGCCACATTTGCAGCCATTCAGAAGAATATTTTCGTCTCTACTTCTGCAGGAAATGGAGGACCAGATGTGGGGACCGTACACAATGGAACTCCTTGGGTTTTAACCGTTGCTGCTGGGACTATGGATAGAGAATTGGGCGCAACTGTGAGTTTTGGAAGCAATTCGGTCCATGGAATGGCTCTGTATCCAAGGAACTTTTCTTCAACTAAATTACCAATTGTGTTCGTGGATTCCTGCGACATATTTGAATTGAGAAAGGTCCTTGACAAAATTGTCGTGTGCCAAGCTCTCGGCGACGATGAAGATACCCTCGAAGAGCTGTTTAATACCGTTAAATATGCGGGAAATGTTGCTGGTGTCTTCATTACAAACAAGAGTGAGGTAAATGTGTTCACTCAGGCCCCATTTCCAATTCCATCAGTGTTCTTGGGACAAAAAGATGGTGATATTTTAGTCAAGTACATTAAGAGCAACAATGACCCAAAAGCCAGCATTGAGTTTAATAAAACATTCCTGGGAATCAAACCATCACCAAAGGTAACAAGCTACACTTCAAGGGGTCCATCTTACAGCTGTCCTTCTGTTTTGAAGCCCGATGTTATGGCTCCAGGCGACTTAGTCCTGGCTGCATGGCCTTCCAACCTCGATGTGAACCCCGGTGTTGATGAAGACCTCTATAGCAACTTCAATTTACTTTCGGGAACATCCATGGCCTGCCCACACGTGTCAGGAATTGCAGCACTTGTGAAAGTTGCACATCCTGATTGGAGCCCCGCAGCCATCCGATCAGCCTTGATGACAACTTCTTATGTCAACGACAACACCGGAAAGCCTATTAAGGATGTCGGCAGAGAACTCCAGCCTGCCGATCCTCTTGCCATGGGGGCTGGCCATGTCAACCCTAACAAAGCGCTAGACCCGGGACTCATTTACGATGCTACTGTCCAAGATTACTCGAATCTGCTTTGCGGACTAAATTTTACCGAGGCACAAATCAAGACCATCACGAAATCGTCTTCAATCGACTGCTCCAACGCTTCTCTGGATCTTAATTACCCTTCTTTCATTGCAGTTTTCAGAGACATCAATGCGATTGGGAAGCCGAATTTGACAACCGTTCGAGAATTTACACGAACGGTAACTAATGTTGCACAAGGAAGTTTCACATACAAAGCAACAGTAACACCAATCAAGGGCCTCAAGGTAACGGTGGAACCAAATGTTTTAGTGTTCAAAGGAAAAAACGATAAGAAAAGCTTCAAGCTGAGTATTAAAGGTCCAAGACAGCTGGACGAAGCAGTGTCTTTTGGCTATCTGACTTGGAAAGATGGCGGGAAACATGTTGTTAGAAGTCCCATAGTTGCTACAAGTTACATCATAGAAAAATGACAAATTAACTTCGTCTTCTTACCAACACGTGATCTTAAAGTTTCCATGCTATAGTTGAATAAAGAAATTTACATTGCCTTGCCAATTGCCATGTTGCAATTATTTGGATAAGGTTTAGGATGAAAAATTCTGTGCAAAAATAGTCCACAAAGCATCAATATGTACTAGTTTGTTCAAATACAAGTTCTGAATAATATGTGACTTCCTTTTCCTGTTCCAAACTTCATTTCTTAGCATTGATTAAAAAAGCTATTCAACTAAGAATTTAAATTTGATCAAATTTTCTATTCCTTTCAACAATGTGGAAAATTAAATGGGGCAAAAAACAATCAGTGATGTTGATTTCTTGCAAAGTTCTTTTCCAGGGAAGGACCCCATATGGACAACTGCCAGCAGTCCTGTAAGCAACTTGCAGCTTCTAAATTACTATATATGTGCTATAATTTACCTTTGTCAAAGCTCAATAGCTTTATTTTCCCTTTATTTGTGATAGATTCGAACACTATATTGTAACAATCATGAATTGAAAAATTGGAAGAATGATTGTTTCAAATGTTTGCTTAGCCAACCAGCAAAGATTCATGGCGAGGAAGTTTCTTCTGGGAAAACTATATGTACATGCGTGTTAGATTCCTTTGTTTTTGCTTAAAAAAGTCTTATAAATTCACTTACGCCAAGCCATGTTTGAAGATATAAATCAAAAACAAGAACAAGAACTTCATCAGTTAGCCCTTTTTCAACAGAAATATATATAATACAATACTTTTGAAGATCTATATATATGATCTGGCCCCGCAATGATCTGTTTGCTTTGTGAAAGTGTATAAAAGGAAGAGGGAAAGAACCCAGTAAAAACCTAAAGAGGGAATCATAAATCATTGCTAATTTTTTCTTACCAACAAAGTTGTTTATAATAAGCTCATAGGTAGGCCTATATTATTTTCTACCCTGTCTAAATATTATAGTATCTAACAGACCAATTGGGCTTTGTCTTGTAGATAGGGGAAAGGGGCAAAGGTACGGTACCTTCTTTTCTAGGAAGCAAGAGACTAATAATAATAATCCATATAATAATAATAATGTACAATAAACGCAATAAGAAAAGAAAACAACTAATAATCTCAAACCCTAACCTAAACTAAGAGATTTTTTTAAATTATTTGTGTATAAATTAAAGAGATTCCTCAATGAAAATCCTTGAAAAGGTAAAAATGCAATATAGCCACGAAATATATAGCCACATAAATAAATTTTTGCGACAATAAGTTGATAGAAAAAAAAATTACTAGTGTGTATTTTTGTCGCAAAATGAAATGACAACAAATGTTTTAGAATTTCCCGTCACTAATTCTGTAGGAGGCGGCAATTTTTGTTGTGGTAAATATTTCAAGGATACAATCAACCCTATCTTTGTCATAATTAATATGTAAAGATATGATAAGTTGGTTCCGATGAAAAAGATTCAATTCAATAATAAGTTGTGTATTTTTTTTAGGGTGGTTGATATTTTCTTCTAAAGAAAAGTAACTCTATCTCTAAAAAACAAAAGTACCTCTATATTGCAAACAAGCTTTACAAATTTATATTCAAATTTAACTTCAATTTCTTTCACATTCTCATCATTAATTAGAAGGAAATGATAGAAGATAAAAAAAAATAAAAAAAAATCTCTATCACATGCACCCATACCATTAAACTATATATAGAAAGAAGTCAATGACAAATATTCAATATAGGCCCTTTCTACAATTAACATGATATATTAAGTAAGGTCATGAAACTAATTTATCGAAATTGATAGAAATATATATAGAGAGAGTAATGATTTTGAATTTTTCCTTTACTTAAGATTATTAGAGATTAAAATTCAACTAAGAAAGATCTTAAATTTTAATATCGAAAGTCGTTATTCTTCTTTCCTATTAAGAGAGAGTGATTACCATCTTGAAAATAAAATTAATTAAAAAGGACCACAAGCAACACATCTTTCTATTCTTGGCCAAATAAAAGCAATGAAAAATGCCCCCATTAAGGTTGGTGTTTGACACCTTATACCACCCACCACCCATCAAAATAATTATCTACCTATCTATAGTCTACGCGTTTAAGTCCCACTTCGGGCAAATGGTCCTTCATTTCTTATTCAAATTATTACTCCCAAACAAGGATTAATTCATCGTTATAATTATTAGTCTAATTGAGCTATTATGATCTCATTTTCTTGTGGTTTGAAAAATATGAATTTTTTTTGAAGGATGAAATATGAAATTGCATTTGGTGTATGTAGAAAAGGTTTAATGATCACAACAAAAGTATCTTAAAGTGTTGGTTAATAATTACTAAGATAAAAAGTTGTCAAGAATAAGTTTATATATATATGGAGATCAAATGGCCTTAGATATGAAGTGGGAGATGAACAAAATTTAATTGTTAACCCATTTTTTGAAAAAACACTCCAAAGGAAATTGAGGACTTTTTATATGAGTTTAAGAGACTTGCTTAACGTACGGTACCATTATTAACAACACCCACACATAGTAGAAATTTGATAAGGATTAACGCAACCCAAAAAAAAAATCAAACTACTATAGTGATAGATAGCACAATTTACAAAAACTTGTAGTGTAATTTGAGTTGCGTGCTTCAATAATGTTTCCAATGTCTCAAGGCAATCATTGCCTTCCAATTAGCTCTCTATACTAATTCATCATTAACCAATCAAAGCTTGAGACATGATAGGGAGACAGGCGCTAACTTTAACGTGGATGATATCCATGATAAGACCCGTCCCTATAAATCATTGTTACTTTCATGCACAAGACAAGAAAAACAAAAAAACAACCTCCAATACCAATGTAAACATAAATCAAATTCCTTGTATGCTCAGATCATGATGTTCTGTTTTTACAAAAGAAATTACTACATTAGACAATGAATGGCCACTAAAATGTCCTTTGCTTTAGTTCCATTAATCTATCGTATGGAATGGACCATATATAAGTCCATAAGAAATAAACAAACTCAAAATTTATCTCGAGTGATCATAAAGGGATTTGTTCTATTGTATAATGAGCTTGCACATGGTGGGCTCTCGGACTTTTCTTCCAATCAGTGAAGTTTATTTTGTCTTGAGTCCTCCTAGGTAGATAAAATTTGCTTCATCCTCCGGAGATATCATCAAAACTTGACTCATTTGAGTAATAAAACCGTTTTATAATTCCAACCCATTTTGGAAGGAATAGAATCAAACTTAATGATATAGTAATAAATCTCTTGTGAGAATTAATGTGATCGAAATTGATAGAAAACAGAACCAACTTCACATCAACATCTTCCCTCTTTGAATCCATTAATATATATATATATATAGTGCTATTTGTGGTCCTTGCAGAGGTTACATACCCATTCCCTGTCTATGGTATATATATTATCCACTGAAACTTTGGGGAGAAATGGGATTCATTTTAAGCACCCAAATTGATGGTCCTCAATCGAAATTGGCCGCAGAGCCAAGCTAGACCACAGCCCACGAAAGTTAAACCATTATGCAAGCAAGTTCACAGTTAAGAAAAGCGTAGTGGGGGAGAGTACTTTAGGATTTAGATAGGCTATGGTATTTTAATTTTTGGTTCCATCCGAGCAAGTTGGAAAGACTTTAACAAGTGAAGAATAAATTCATGTTCCCACGCTTCCAAATTCCCTATATAAGCCCACCAAACCTCCAAAAATAATATCTCCTTTCCAAATTCCAAATTCTCTTCCATGGCAGCCAATCATGTCAAATTCTTGTGTGTTTGGCTTTCCTTTAGTATCTCCTCTGTTTTTACCATTACTCTAGCACAATCTGACAATTACATTGTCCACATGGACTTGTCCGCCATGCCCAAAGCATTTTCCGGTCAACAAAGCTGGTATTTGGCCACCCTTTCCTCATTATCAACCAGCTTGGTAGCTAAAACCAATGCAACAATCGATTCTTCTAAACTTCTTTACAGTTATAACCATGTTATTCATGGTTTCAGTGCAAGTCTGACACCGGAAGAGCTTGAGGCCTTGAAAAAGGCTCCAGGGTATATTTCGTCTATTAGAGACAGAACCATCAAGGCTGACACCACTCATAGTTACAAGTTTCTTGGCCTGAATTACGACTCAGGGGCTTGGCCGGTGTCGGATTTCGGCAAAGATGTCATTATTGGGGTGATAGACACAGGGGTTTGGCCGGAAAGTGAAAGTTTTAATGACGGTGGAATGACTGATGTTCCATCGAAATGGAAAGGCGAATGTGAAAGTGGAACCCAATTCAACTCGTCATTGTGCAACAAAAAGCTCATTGGTGCGCGGTATTTCAATAAAGCGCTGATTGCTCGCAACCCAAATATCACAATCTCAATGAATTCTGCTCGAGACACGGAAGGACACGGGACCCACACTTCAACAACTGCTGCTGGAAATTATGTGAAGGATGCATCCTACTTTGGCTATGCCAAGGGAACTGCTAGAGGAATGGCCCCAGGGGCTCGAGTAGCCATGTACAAAGCCCTGTGGGATGAAGGAGGTGAGAGTTCTGATATTATGGCTGCAATTGATCAAGCAATTACCGACGGCTGTGATGTTCTTTCCATGTCATTGGGGTTGGATCAAGTCCAATTGTATGAAGACCCAATCGCAATTGCCACATTTGCAGCCATTGAGAAGAATATATTCGTCTCGACATCTGCAGGAAATGAAGGACCAGATGTGGAAACTTTACACAATGGCACGCCTTGGGTTTTAACCGTTGCTGCTGGCACTATGGATAGAGAATTTGGCGCAACGATGAGTTTTGGAAGCAATTCGGTCGATGGAATGGCTCTGTATCCAGGGAACTTTTCTTCGACTCAATTACCAATTGTTTTCATGGATTCCTGCAACAGCACGGCTGAACTGAGAAAAGTGGTTGACAAAATTGTCGTTTGCCAAGATCCAGGCAAGGAAGATTCCCTAAATGACCAGTTTAACTTCGTTCAAGTTGCGGGAAATGTTGCCGGTATCTTCATTACAAACAACAGTAACGTGGATGTGTTCACTCAGGCCCCATTTCCAGCCGTGTTCTTGGAACAAAAAGATGGAGATATTTTGGTCAAGTACATTAAGAGCAGCAATGACCCAAAAGCCAGCATTGAGTTTAAGAAAACATTCCTGGGAACCAAACCGTCACCAACGGTAACAAGTTATACTTCAAGGGGTCCATCTTACAGCTGTGCCTCTGTTTTGAAACCCGATGTTATGGCTCCAGGCGACTCAGTCTTGGCTGCATGGCCTTCCAACCTCGGCGTGGCCCGTGTTAATGAAGACCTTGTCTATAGCAACTTCAATTTACTTTCGGGGACATCCATGGCCTGCCCCCACGTGTCAGGAATTGCAGCACTTGTTAAAGGTGCACATCCTGATTGGAGCCCCGCAGCCATCCGATCAGCCTTGATGACGACGTCCGACGTCACCGACAACACCGGAAAGCCTATTAAGGATGTCGGTAGAAGTCTCCGGCCTGCCGATCCTCTAGCAATGGGGGCTGGCCATGTCAACCCTAACAAAGCGCTAGACCCCGGACTTATTTACGATGCTAGTGTCCAAGATTACTTGAATTTGCTTTGTGCACTAAATTTTACCGAGGCACAAATTAAGACCATCACGAAATCGTCTTCAATCGACTGCTCCAACCCTTCTCTGGATCTTAATTACCCTTCCTTCATTGCAGTTTTCAGAGACGTTACTGCGAAGGCGAATTCGACAACCGTACGAGAATTTACAAGAACGGTAACTAATGTGGTAGAAGGAAGCTTTACGTACAAAGCGACAGTGACACCAATCAAGGGAGTCAAGGTAACGGTGGAACCAGACGTGTTAGTTTTCAAAGGAAAAAACGAGAAGAAAAGCTTCAAGCTGAGTATTGAAGGTCCAAGACAGCTGGATGAAGCAGTGTCTTTTGGGTATCTGACTTGGGAAGATAGCGGAGGGAAACATGTTGTCAGAAGTCCCGTAGTTGCTACAAGTTACATCATAGAATGACAAATTAACTTCGTCTTCTTACCAACACGTGATCTTCAAGTTTCAATGCTATAGCTATAGTTGAATAAAAAAATTTACATTGCCTTGCCATGTTGCAATTATTTGGATATAAGGTTTTCTAATTCAATTCCCAGTTGCTGTCCAGTAATTACTGTTAATGAAAGAAATTGAAACGACTTTATTAGACTATGAAACAAGTAGTCTTTTGTTTTCCTATTTTTAATGAAATTGCAACAGGAGTTTATGAGGAAAATGACCCTACATAACTAGACATACAAGCAAAGAGAACGTTGAAACTTTAAATCAATGCTTTATGGACAATAATTGATACTACGTCTAACAATATTGATAAGTTGGTTGTTGCATGTCTGGAATTGGGGTTTTATCAAGTCAATATCTGATCATTGCCTATTG
The DNA here is from genome assembly GCA_001974805.1 of Corchorus capsularis. Lineage (NCBI taxonomy): Eukaryota > Viridiplantae > Streptophyta > Magnoliopsida > Malvales > Malvaceae > Corchorus > Corchorus capsularis. The sequence continues at coordinate 14,563 of AWWV01010509.1, read as the reverse complement.
GATGCATGATTATTTCATTGATCTTCGACTAATAAGTCATACAAATTAAATCAATTATTTTCCATGAAAACATTATTCGACTTTCCCATTATTTCAGCTTAGTATTTTGTAATTAATTCAGGCAACTCAAAACCATTAAAAGTGAATAAACTGAGAAAACCTCTTTTCCAATAATTAATATGGGTCTTCTCACGCCACAAATATATATACAAAATATCCCATGTGTAGAAAATGACGTGACCTTAAACAATTGTCCATGCAAAAATACACAAGAAATTAAGGAGATATCAGACAATATTAGCTAGGTGATTGAAAGTTCTAGTTCTTCCATCTTTTTGATAAAAAGGGGGGATATATCTTTTTTAAAAAGGAAATGTGAATGCAATTACGAGTCTCAATGATTAGGAATCGACATATCTCAAATCTCAATCGAAGTTGCATATATAGAAAAGCTTAGGGTCGATAGCCAAAATCTTATCAAACTTCATGGATATTTTTCCAATTAATTATTTATATCATATATGCATTTGCATTTAGCTTTGGAAATAATTGGTCACTGCTTAGGCATATATGTGGGAATGAAGATGGAGACACATTAATCCCATTTCCAGATCGGTTGCAGACATTTAGGCCAATCAATACTACTTAGGTCGTTAGGTGTCACCTTATAATTTTTTGAATCCTTTCTTATTTCAATGATCATGATATATATAATATGGGAGGAATTGAATTATTGTTTTCATATTTTGGATAAAATCGAATAATTTATTTGCCAATTATATATCATGAACTGTAATTTATCATTTTCTTAGCATGCAAACAAAAAGCAAAATCCTATCCAACCCGATATTGCACATATCTATCTTGACCAGAAGATCAAGGGAATAAGAAAATGGAAAGAAAGAAATATGAATTGCTCAAGTATAATTCTACAATCGAAATGCAGATTTTTTTAAAAGCTACTGCATGCGTAGGAAGGTTTTCTTCCACGTTTATGGGTCCACCAGTTTCAGTTTATTTGGATGATGATAATATAATTTTTGGAGCCCATTCCTTAGGAGTTGAAAAGGAGAAAGCGTAAAAGATTGCAGATTACCTGCAGAATGGATCGCTGCAAAAAACCTGCAACTTTGATTCTTCAATATATATTATACACATGTATGTCAGTTAAGATAATGAAATGAGACGTAGAGATTTCTCCCAAGCTTTTTCTGGTCTTATCTAGTCAAACATGGATATCGTCCTACAATCAGCTGATGAAGGGAACATGTGCCATAAAACTTCTTGGTACTCGAATCATGTTCCTTACTAAAGAAATCCTGAAAGGGGAATTTTAAATTTGTTAGCCTAATGCTTTTTCCCAATGGGCTTAACTGGGAAATGGGTTATGGGAAGAGAATGATTGAATGAATGAAGGATTCTGGTTCAATTTGAGCCCTGGAAGGGTGTTAAATTTTCAGACAATCCATGCAAAATGCTACTATTAATTAATGTTAGGAGGCCCGTTTTCTAATGAAAAATGATCAAAATTGGCCAAAATCCATTGATTTTGCTTTGGCCCAATTCATAAGGTCCCTTAGTACTAACAGGCTAACAAGACCATTAGCTATAGGAAGTTTCCAAGCCTCTTATCTTACCTCTATGCATTTGCCCAGCTGGATCCTCACAAGTTAAATGCAAAATATGCATTTGCAAATGATGTTTTATTTGGAATTAATGCTAAAATTTTATTGAAATTGAAATGAAAAAGGGTGAGGACTGAGGAGGAAGGAATGCACAAGGTTTCTTCAGCATAAATCAAGGTATCTATCTACCTATCTAGCTAATCTAAATAAAGTAACAAAAATGGTATTATCATAATCTGATTATGGACCAAAAAATAAATAAAACACATGAAAATATTATAGACATAGAGAAGAGACATAAGATGGGCAGATATCTCTTTTACACATGGGCTCACATGGTACAAAGTGGAGCCCCCATAGACAAACTTGACATCCCAGCCGTTGATGTAAAGATTGCAAATGTGACCCACAAATCCACAATTGCCATCTCTTTCTCTTCATTCCTAAACAAATCGTCAAAACCCCCATCAATTACAGTTTATTGATTTATTATAGTCATCACCAAAGGGGGAAAAATGGACAGAATTGCAAAATAAAATAAGGAATGAGAACAATAGAGTATGAGAACCACCAAATTTTGAACGGTCGGTCACTGGCCAGTTGCTATGTCCACTATTGTGACTGATTGTCCATCCTCCATCCATCACTAAAAAAAAAAAACAAAACAAAACAACACCTCTCTCATTTGCAAAATCACCATTATTTTTGGTAAAGTCACATTGAGTTCTAATTTATCCGAAACTCAGTCGTTTTGAATTCTAAATGGGAAAACTCTTCCACGCAACATCATCATTTGGCTTTTCGAAATGAGAATTTGAGCTCAATCTATAATAGGAGTATAATTCAGAGCATGAAAATGTTAATTTGTACCCCCAAAAGTCTCAGCTTGAGCCCAAACCAGAAAAATAAGTCCAAATCAATTTTCAACCTCGCAAAACTCCTTATGATGGTCTGATGATTAATTATAGGCAAACTGCAAACAGCTAAGTGGCGGCGTGGCGCAAAGAAAACAAGAAAATGAGCAAAAGAAGAGAACAATAATGGTTTGGTGGTGCGGTGTCAAGCAAGAGCTGCCAACTGTAACATGGCTGTCGGGTAATGAGTTCCACGCTGCTTCCTTTCCAAACTCTCACTTCTCAAACCGCACTCACATAAAAACCATTTTCTCTTTTGTCTTCCAATCCCCATTGTCCGAATATTTTTCTCTTTTCCACTTTGATAATAAACCATTAACAATTGGGAAAAAGCTTAATAAAATTTTTATATTACTATTATTCCACGCGTTACAACAAAAATCTAACTTATTTCTTCCTTCAATTTCACTCTCTAGTTGACAAACAACAACAGCTTACAAACTCCATAAAGTCACCATTAACACTCACGCAAATCCAAAGAATAACACATTACCCAGAAAATTGTAATAACCCCGACCACATAATCTTAAGCACAAGACAGGTTTTTGGTTTGTGTTGTTGTGTGAGAGCTCAAGTAAAAGAGCCGCCAACAAAAAAAAAAAAAATGCACGCCAAGACAGACTCAGAGGTAACGAGCCTCGCCCCATCATCGCCGACGAGGTCCCCACGGCGTCCAGTTTACTACGTGCAGAGTCCTTCACGCGATTCCCACGATGGAGAGAAAACAACGACGTCGTTCCACTCCACGCCGGTGCTCAGCCCAATGGGCTCCCCACCACACTCCCATTCCTCCGTTGGCCGCCACTCCCGTGAGTCCTCATCGAGTCGGTTTTCCGGGTCGCTTAAACCCGGATCCCGCAAGATCTCGCCTAACGATGCATCGGGTAGGGGAGCATCCAGGAAAGGACAGAAGCAATGGAAAGAATGTGATGTGATTGAAGAAGAAGGACTCCTTGAAGATGAAGAGCGTCGAAAGGGACTACCTAGAAGATGTTATTTTCTTGCTTTTGTTCTGGGTTTCTTCATTTTATTCTCTCTGTTTTCTTTGATTCTCTGGGGAGCTAGCAGACCCCAGAAACCCAAGATCAGAATGCAGGTAATTTTTCTCACTTAATTTAACTTCCATTTTTTGAGCTCTTTGGATTGAATTATGAAATGGGTTATGATCAATTTGTTTAATTTCATCTTGTAGAGTATAAAATTCGAGCAATTCAAGATCCAAGCTGGTTCGGATTCCACTGGTGTGGCAACTGATATGATCACCGTGAATTCAACTGTGAAAATGCTTTATCGGAACACTGGAACATTTTTTGGCGTCCATGTCACATCAACTCCTCTAGATCTGTCATATTCTCAAATCACCATTGCTTCTGGAACTGTAAGTCAACCTCAAAAAAAGATTACTTCCAACATCCCCATATCACTAAATTCTTGATTCTTTAATATCAGTAGATTTATAGAATTCGGGGTATTAATTCATTTTTCAGATTAAGAAGTTTTACCAATCAAGAAAGAGCCAGAAGTCTGTAACTGTAATGGTGATGGGAAACAAGGTTCCATTGTACGGAAGTGGAGCAGGTTTGAGCAGTTCAACAGGCACAACATCTCTTCCAGTTTCACTTAAGCTGAGCTTCGTTGTCCGATCGAGAGCTTATGTTTTGGGCAAATTGGTTAAGCCCAAGTTTAACAAGAAGATCGAATGTGACATAACTTTCGATCCCAAGAAACTCAATGTCCCCATTTCACTCAAGAAATCTTGCACATACGATTGAACACATTGATAGATCGAAATCACATGAACAACCACGTTGAAGCGGCTTTTTTTTTTCTTATTTTTCTCTTTTCTTTTTCTTTTTTAAATTCGTTGTTCTTCTTTTGTTGAAGAGAAGTGGGAAATGAATGAGATACAGCTAAGCGGGCAGGTTTAGAGATGTCTTGGGCAGGGAGTTAAGAACGCGGTTGTGGACTTAGTAGGGCTGCCCGTCTGCCCGGGAAGTGAGAAACACATATACGTTGGATTCGGTGGTGACTTGTGAGTGATGACTTTTACTTTATTTTTTTTCCTTTTTTAATGTAAAATTAAGAAATAATTTATATATTTTTTGTCAAAAATTATTACTTAATGTAATGTAATTCATTCTTTTATTAAATGTAGTGGCACAAAATTTATATATATACAATAATGGAATGATAGTAGAGTTTTAAATGTTTTTAGGTAAACATTTCAGCTGTGTCGGTTGAGTAAGTTTGTATATGAAGGAATCAACTTGATTTTATTTTATTTATATTTATAGCTGATATAATTTGGTTAGTTGGAGAAACTTTAAATTTTCTTCCTGTTTGCAACACATAGATTAAAAGCTCCTGCAGAAACATATTTCCAGGCCCTTGAGTTACAATTAAGATTTAAGAGTAAGGAATCTCAATGTTGTGCAAGAAATTAGAAAAGAGTGAAAAATCTTGACAGGAAGGCAAAACATTTTGTTGCAGACTAATTTGTCATTGGCCATGTGAATTGCAGAGAATGTCCTAATAAGCAAGGTAATAAAATATGGGACCTGCAGCTGCATTGTTTGTGAAACAATTATTAAATGGATAAATCATACTTGAAGACAACCTTCATCCATTTTGGATGTTCTGTTCTTTTGTGCACATGTTTGCTCTCATGCACATGGTTCAGTTCATATTTTAAAGGAGAAAATGATCATTATTGGGATTCTGAGATCAATAATCATTTACTAAAATGATCTCAAAATCAGTGATTAGAATCAATAATGGCGAATCTGTCTTGTTAAATTACTTTTTGGTAAGATTGTTTAACATTAAGAGGGAAAAAGTACTTCCATAAACTGTTCTATGGACTATAATAACTTTCTATTGTTTTTAATGCTTCTTATATGATTTAATCATTAAACTCCCAACTAAAAAGTGAGTGAATTAGGTAAAGCCTTGTAGAAATGGGTAAGAAATTTTGATTAAGTTGATACAAAAGAAGTGCACCTTGCCAAATACTAGATGCAGATTTCAGAGGCAACAGGTCCTGGAAATTCTGATCTCTCCATTGTTAGAGAGGTTAAAGGCTTACCTTTGCCAGAAAAAAAGAGGGTTCCTGATTCCTGCCTATGTCTTCTCTATCTCAATAAGCTAGATTTCTAAGAAAAGCAAACAAACTAATTTGCAAGAAGTTGCCATTCTTGTATACTGCGTTGTTCATTCGTTGACCAAATTTCTTTGGTCTGATGAGGCATAGATAGGATTTTGATCTTTATTTCACAGCTAAAAAATCCTGCAAATAGAATCCACCAGCTAAAAGCCAGAGTAATTCACTTCATTTGGTAGTTGCAAGTTAACACAAATCATAAACCGGATCTGTGGCATTGAAATCTCAAAAGCAAGTTAACACAGAAACATAGATATCAAATCGAACAATGTTCACTTGAAAAAACAAAAACTAGAAAATGGATACATATATATATATATTTTTATTTCATCTCCTGCAATGGGTGATTCTAGAGCAGCCTCGAGAGTAAGGATTAGCAGGCTCTCTGGTTCTAAAACAATTATGAGTATAATAAGATCTCCCAGAGCGAGGCGGGCATGGAACCCTATTAGCAGAAAGTGCTCCATAAGAAATGTAATAATGCATTGGCTTCCAATACAAAGACCTCCTTCCATCAATCCCATTTCCACCTTCTTCATCGCCACCCAACTCATCATACGCCGCCGACATCTTCCATGGCCATTCAACTTCTTCATTCATCATGAGCTTCAAGCTGGTAGGATCATCAAGAACCTGAGCCCTGCTGCTGCTGAAAGTAGTGAGTAATAGCATTGGGAAAACGAAAAGAAGAGCTGTTACAAATCTAGAAGCCGCCATTGATGAGCTTTGGCCAAAAATGGAGTGAAGACTGAAGATTGAAGAAGAGAGTTAGATTTGGCAAGTGTTAAAAAGAGAACAAGGGTGGAATTATGAAAGGTTGAATCATTTGTTGGAGTAGGCGATAGTAGTCACATGTAAATTGATGGCCCTGCCCCTGTTACTTACACCTCTGCCTCTATTAACTCTCTCCTTCCAACTTGCTTCTGCCTCTTCTGATTTTATTTCATTTTCGATTTTAGTGTGTCTAATATTATTATATCAAATCTTAACCCTCGTGAAAAGGATTAGATTTTAGTAATGACTGCATAGTTTAAGTGAGGGTTTAAGCTCTTGGGTTTGGGTTTGGGTATGGTCTCCATCAAGCAGATCAAGTTTTGGTTGGAAACTCTTAAAACTCGGACGAATCCATGTGCTTAGACACACTCATGCTTATTGCCTTTCAATCACATGATTCAAACTTGAAAGAGTTCAAGAGAAATACTACAATTCTAGTGATTTTTTTTTTCTACTTCTCTTTCCACATAAGAAAAAAATGGTATGACTAAAATGCCACACAAACCCTATGGACCAAGTTGATATAGTTGGTTGCTTGTAAGAATATATTCGGCTTAATATCTTGACTATCCAATTATCTAAAAAGTGACAATTTGACTCTTTAACTTCCATTTGAGCCGTTATATTTTGATTCTTTTGAACAATATACCCTCCCGATGCATTTGATGTGGCATATTTAGACTTTTACATTGATTTAAACTTGTCACACCATACCGACACTAACAAAGAAAAAAGTTCAAAGTATGAATATGGAATGGTCTAAATAAAGGTTGGAGAAGCCGAATATCATATTTTGCATAGTTTGAGAGTCAAATGGGGTATTAGTATTACACCAAATATATTCTTATTTTTACTTTTAAAAACAATATATTAGTTAAAATAATGGAAGGTGCCAATTGATACTAGTTGATAAAAGTCATTTGACACAGTTTAATATATCAAGAATTTTCAATTCTATTTTGCCTTCAAATCATAAAAAGATGGAAGACAAAATAAGAATGAATGGTTATTCTTTTTTTGCATATCAATCAATGATTTGAAAAACAAAAAACAGATACTAGCTGGTATTTGTTGATTCAATCTTTCTTGGGTATGATCTTGAATGGAATTAATTGAAAAAATAATCTACTTTTGAGGTGATTAAAGTCAAATTAGGCAGCTTGAAGATTGGTATTATCATTTAATGATATCATACCAAACCTTCCAAGTTGTGAAATTAAACATGTTTATTTAACATAAAGAGCAATGCCAATGAGAATATATCTTTTCTTCTTTTTTTTCTATTTTCAGCCCCAGAACCAGAAAGTGACTGACCCTCCACGTTTTTCCCCTTATGAATTTGGAAGCTTCTTATTAGGCTAATGAAACCAAGTTTGATAACCTCCATTCAGATATTATTAACTCACAAAATCCCTCCCTCAAAAAAAAAAAAAACAAGAACTTACAAAATCCCAACAAAATTGAACGTTACATATATAGAATGTTAGGTAAAAATTGTCTTATCTATTCTATTTATATATAAGTTGCATTATTTGTCTTTACTTTAGATTTATGAAGATAATTACAAAATTTGTTCCTATATTTGCTGTAATATTAATTTACTTTCTCAAGAATATGACTGATTTGCTTAATATTTGTTCTTACAAGTTTTTTTATTTTGGTGAAAACAAAAATTGTGGTTGTTAGCCCACAATAAAATATGTGTATTAATGTAAAACTTAATAATATTAAACAACCTGTTAATAGGCTTGATGAAGTACCGAAAAAACCGAGGTTAACTAAATCCATTTTATGCTGAGATAAGATTAATATTTATAAGGAATCATAATTCATAGGTATGATTTGAACCTTACATCTCGAACTCTTTTTCAAAGGAAGAATAGGAGACAATAAATTTTAATTTGGGGAAAATATGTCAGAAATCTTCATAGAATGACATAATAAATTAAGATATTGACACCAATATAGTTATAAGTATGAAATGGTAGCTACTTGATTATTCTAATATATATATATATATATATATATATATATATCTACAAGTTGAATTAGTTAGGCGAAAAAAAAAAAAAGAAATAACTACAACTATTTTCATAATAAACCATACTCATGCACTTTTGGTGAAAGGTAGTGAAATTCAAAATTTCACAAAATCCTAGTAAACCTACAAACCCGAAAAAATTTACAAATTTGAGGTCTATGAATCCCCCAAAAGCACCAACGAATTATCATGTTCTTAAAGATGAGATAAACTTACCATATTCCTAAACATTGTACAAAAATGTTATATATCATAAATCATCATATATATATATATATTAGAATTTTTTTTCTTTCTTTTCTTTTTTATTAATAGAGAATTTCTAATGAGGAAATTTTTTTTTTCAAAAATCTAATGAGGAAGTTTGGACCTCAAAATGGAACTAATCTCTATTTTTCCCCTGTCCAAATGGGCCTAGTCGACCAAAAGAAAGTAAGAAACAAATCAAAAAGACAAGGGGTCACTTGGGCAAATTAAAGAAGTTATTATGGTGAATAAGAAAATAAAAAGAAGTAAAAGGGCTAAACTAGAAATATAAAGAATCTTCTCCATCGGCCACCTCGCCACCCTCTCTCTCTCTATTTGGCAGTGGAAAAAAAACTCCATCTTCACCTTTCTCTCTCTAGAGAGGAAAAAAAAAATCTCCCAATCTCCAAAAATGGCTTTCCCTCAGCACCACTTCCAACAACAATACCAACCTCAACTCCATCAGCAGCAACAAGAACAACAGCAATCTAAGAATTTCAGGTAAACCCTAAAAATGAAAATCAAACCTTCAATTACTACAAATTAATTTCATTTTCTGCGAAAGAAAAAACAAAACCCTAACAAAAGCATTTATAATCTTCTTCGTTCTATGTTTCATCTCAGGAACTTATATGCAATGGACGGTCAGATTTCTCCACCAGTTGCTTATTACAGCACGCCTGCTTTGCAAGATCAGTCTCAACATCCTCCTTATGTCCCTCCTTGTAATTCCTCTATCTTCTCTTTTGTTTGTTTATTTATTTATATTTTGAAATTTTCTGTTTAATCTTATGATGAATTGAATGAGGGTAAGGAAAAAATTTCAACTCTTTTGGTGCTAAGTTAGCTTAAAATTACCACATTTTTCTCTTTCTGTCCCTGTTTTTGCTTAACTTTATCAGCATCAAAATATGAACTTTTTTGTTTAATGTTTCTGGGGTTTTAGTTCCATTTACGAAAAAGAATCTTTTCATAACTGGGTATGTTGATAATGATTTTCTGTTTCTTTGTTTACTTGCTTTTATTGGTTTAGTTCATGTTGTTGGGTTTGCACCGGGTCCAGTTCCGGTGACTGATGGAAGTGATGGAGGAGCTGAGCTGCAGTGGAATAATGGGGTTGAGCCCAAAAGGAAAAAATTAAAGGAACAAGATTTTCTGGAGAACAATTCACAGATATCCTCTGTTGATTTTTTTCAACCGCGTACAGTTTCAACAGGGTTAGGTTTGTCACTAGATAATACTAATCGGATGGCTTCTTCTGGTGATTCTGCTTTGTTGTCACTCATTGGTGACGACATTGATCATGAGTTGCAACGACAAGATGCAGAGATCGATAGATTCCTCAAAGTTCAGGTCTGTCTTTGTGTTTGTTTGTTGTTTAAAATATAGTTAGATGGAAATTGTAGATTTTTAATTATTGTATTCCACATTTGTTGCATGGATTTATTCATTGTTTTAGGATGTGATTTCTGCCATGTGTGGATAATAAGCTATTTCTGGTCATTGAATGCACATACGTTTCTCCTACTTTCATGCTAAATTTTTGCTTTTTAGATTTGTTCCAGAATTATATTTGGTAGTTTATTAGTTCGGTTATTCATTCCGTTAATTGTGGATAAGATGGCTTCCAAGTTAATACATTTCATACTATTTTGTCGTATTTGGTTCGTGAGTGTTGTATTGTCGTTATCTAGCTGCAAAGTGCTAATGATAGTAAGTCAAGCGTTTGCGTGTCCTGCATATGTTCATTGTGTTTTCCCTTCATCTGTAACGTAATCTATTGAACTTTGTTTAAAGGAACTGTTCTTTCCCGTTCTATTTTCATTTTCATTTTCATTTAATAAGTCATAGCAATTAGATATCTTTAACCACCCACAATTTGACTTTATCACTTATTAATAATAGTATGTACTCCATAAATATAATGGGGAATTGAATTAAATGAACTCTTCTGTTTCCACGATAAATAATACTAATGTCGATTCATCAGTTTGGAAGAATCTATAGTGCTGGGTCATGCTATGATTGGAGAGTGTTTCTGTTCTCCATGCTTAGAGTTATGATCTTACTTGAAGAATGTGTGGTTTATCAACTTGTTTCTTCTCTGAGGTCTTTATGGGAGTTGTCTGTGTATTTGTTCAAATGGTTGTTAGTGAAGAGCGATGGTATTTGATTATATGAATATGGTGATGTTCATGGTAGTGAAACCTATTTTTCATAGTGTGTTTTAGCATTCGCTTTCTATCCTTATTACACAATACATGTCGGCCATCAAGCAGTTTTCAATTTGACTTCTGGTGAAAATACTAATGATTCACTTTTCTCTAATTAGGGTGACCGCTTGAGGCAATCTGTGTTAGAGAAGGTTCAGGCTAACCAACTTCAAACCATTTCAGCTGTGGAAGAGAGAGTTATCCAGAAACTTCGTGAGAAAGAAGCAGAAGTGGAGAACATTAACAAGAAGAATATGGAACTTGAAGAGCGAATGGAGCAGTTGACCATGGAAGCGGGTGCCTGGCAGCAGCGTGCCAGATACAACGAGAATATGATTACTGCCCTCAAGTTTAATCTTCAGCAAGTTTATGCTCAAAGTAGAGATAGTAAGGAAGGATGTGGTGATAGTGAGGTTGATGATACTGCTTCATGCTGCAATGGCCGAGCCATTGATTTCCACCTGCTTTGCAAGGAGAATACTGACATGAAAGCGGTGATGACTTGTAAGGTTTGCAGAGTGAATGAAGCCTGCATGCTTTTGTTACCGTGTAAGCATCTCTGTCTGTGTAAAGGTTGTGAAAGTAAGCTTAGTTTTTGTCCCCTGTGTCAGTCGTCTAAGTTTATTGGCATGGAGGTCTTCATGTAATGATATGAATCTGAAAGTTTTAATATTATATAATATACTAAAGTTATATCCAGTATTCTTGTGATTGTGATGGTTGGTTGCCGTATATTTGTTGTTCGTGCACCATCTTATATTTTATACATCTCTGTAAAAGGAGCGTCTTGAATGTTAGGGCCCTGCATCAATTCCTTCTTAAGTTGTTGACTGAGGGGACATATGATATGATTATTGTCTCTCGTCTCCTCTCTAACCTAGAAGGTTTTTATGTTTTCCCTGCTCAATGCTGTCTGGTTTTATGCAGCTAGGCTGCAGTTTGCTAGGGATGCCATAGTGTGTGATTGCAAGAAGGCTCGTTGAAGTGTTAGAAGTGGTTTAAAATGATTGGATGGCTTTTACAACAGGGGCAAGATCAAAGCATATGTTAGGTTGATGGTCATTGAGTCTTGGTTATTTATGTGGTCATAGAGAAGCAAAAAAAATGCACTGTGGTTGTGAGTTTAGAAAGCTGAGTGTGGGTTGGAGGAATTGCCAGGCTTGCGTGAAATTCGTCAAGAATAGTTAAGCAAGGTTTCTCACCAAATATATGGAGGTATTAATCACACACAGAAACAAAGAAAGGATGTCTGATAGTATTCATTTAGTGGAGTGAAAATTCTTATGACTTCAAAGTTCTCAGGTTCTCCGGATGCTTAAATGATAAAGAAATCTCTTGTTTGTTCCCCAATTATGACTGATTTCGGTTGCTGTATTTGTATGATGCACCAGTGTTTTTCTAGTTCTGAGGAAGGAACTTGCCTTGTTCTAGGTAGAGTATAAACCCAGATAAGGCAGAAACTTGCCTTACTTGTGTGGTGCATAAAAACTGTAAAATATCTATCAACTTTTAAGCAACTGTTAATCAAGTTAAGGCATGTAATGTAACTTCTCTATTGTGGTACGACAAGGAGAAAGGTGATTGAGCCACGGATCCATTCCATATAGCCATATAGCCATATAGCCATTTGCAGTTGGTGGGTTCCTTTCTTCGTTTCTCTTTTAAGGCTTTTGAGTAAAACTCTGTTTCTTGATAGAATAGAAACACACTTTTTATAGCCTGGCTTGCACGACTCTTTTTAAAGTCGCATCTCCTTCTCCTTTTTCTGGAAACGTGTATCTTCTTGAATTTATTAATCTCTCCATCTTAAGCCAAAAGCAGAAAAAAGCACTACTTAGATTGCAGGCATATGAATGACACCGTTCCAAGTGCCATAATGAGTTGAGCCCAAGAAACCAATTCAACATTATATTGTATCGTACACTTAACTACCTAAAAAACCATATCAACCATGAATGGTTCAGACTCAAAAATGGACTCAAAATTTGGAACCCTGATTCTCTTTTCAAGAGGTGGGCTTTTATAGCTCTTTATTTGCCTTGAGAGTATAGTTGAGTACTGCAACATGGACCGCCCCTTTCCTTGGGCTAGCACCCATATAAGAGGGCTTAATTTGGTACATTATTATTATTGCCATGATCATTTTCTGGTGGCCTTATTTAGAAGAACAAGATAAGGTTTGTTTCTATTCTAACAAGTACTTAATTAAACTCTTTCTGAATCAGGTAATAACAGGGCTCTGACCCCATATATCTATCATTCGGACAAGATGGCTTCCAATGCTTTAGTTTGCAGAAATCTAAAAAAGTCTTTCAACCCAAACTTAAAAATAAAAAGGTGAGCTCAAGAGCAATACATCATGGAAAAAAGAAAAGTGGAGATTGAGATATATGAAGCTATAAGGAATATTTGCAGCTGTTTCTGACTCAAAAACCTGTTACTCAAACTACTATTCAGCTTTATGATAGTGTTCATCACAATTGAAATGAGCAGTTTTTTTTGAAACCAAGCTTCTTTAACAAAGTACTCTACTCTAGTAGTTGAACAGCCATTGTCACCTTTACCAAGCCCCATGCAATGAAAGAAAGAAAAAATAAAGGACCAACTAAATTTTAAAGCTAAACCCAAGCTGATAAATCACTTGCAGATTAGTGTACAAACATAATCTTAATATAATAACCTAAGTATATATATATATATATATATAGTAACTAAAACCCAAAACTTTTTCTCCCACTAATAATGTTCTAATTAGTATATAATATGTAGAAGACTTGGGAAACAAGTTTTATATAATTATTTGGGATTTAGAAGAAAAAGTGGGAGGAGAAGAAGAGAGATTACTGCTTTTTTGTTTAAGAGGGAAATGTGGGGTTAGAAGATTGATGAACTTTTTTCTAATCATGCCTTAGAAAGTGATGACAAAGAGGAAAGTGAATATGCTTCCCCCATGATTATAACTATCTGCTATCCATTATTGTTGTTATTATTATGATTATATTAGAGTATTATTATTAATATTATTACTCCATTTTCCACCTCCACTTCCACTTCCACCTCCCACCGCTAACCCCAGCCGATCTCAGTCCTGTCACTGCCCCCCTCTCTGCTTTACTTTCCCTGTTTTCACCATTCCTATATGATCTTTATTATCTTCATTATTACAAAAACACAAAAAAATAAATGAAATTATATATAATTATATTTAGTCTAGTTCAATCATCCAACCCTCCTCCTTATTCCCTATAAAGCTGAAATTTTTTCCTCTGCTTTTCTTTTTTAAGTTTTTTTTTTTTTCTATGCTTCTTTCTCATTGTGGGGTCTTTGAGTTATCTCTAATGGCCTTACCTCCACTTTGTTTTTTTCTCTTTTTGCCTTTTTCCTTTAATATTTTTTTTCCATTTAAATTTTGGATTTTCAGAAGTTGTACACTCCGTGAATAATTTGTTTTTATTTTGGGGACTCCAATGTGTGAGATCTTACACTGTCAAAGTTATTCCATTTTTAAACTGAAAAAATGTATCTTGTGATACCCACAGCTTCTGCCTCGGGTACGAGGCTAATAAGCTTATATATATATATATATATAG
>AWWV01010508.1:0-33429 GCA_001974805.1 Corchorus capsularis | reverse complement strand
TTTTTTTTTTTTTATATTGTTTTGATACTATCTATTTTATCTGATCTGCCTCACTTCCTAAGGTAAGGGGGTCCCCAAAATTGTAAGATGGAATATTTGTATTTGCATTGTTTCAAGTGTTTGTCTTTCCTCGTTTTTCTCTTATCACAAAAACAATTGCACATCTTGTTTTTGTACCATGTGCATTTCCTTACAAACCCACTTTCCCCCTTATTATAATCTAATTATTACATTAATAATAATTTTCAGTTTAATTTACTATTATTAGATCGTTACATTACCTCGATTACCTATACATCTTATCTTCTTATTATACAAAGACATATTATTTTTTGTTACTTAGCAACAGATAAAGACATTATGACGTATACAGGTTTAAGTATCTTAGAATTGTTTTATGACAAAAATTACCCATTTATCGAATTTGATAAGGTTTAATTATATATATATAGAAGAACAGAAAAAGACATTATGACCTACACGGATTTTGTTCAGTTTGATATATGAGTTAATGTATATCATGAGTACTTTTAAAAATGTTCATGTGACGAAATGCGTATCTTAAGATTGTTTATAGAATTAGAAATTATACCCCAATATCGAATTTGATCAGGATTAATATTTATATATATAGAAAGCATATGCTTTTAGTCGTCCAAATAGAAGCTTTTACTATTTCTTAGCTGCAAACCATTTGAAAAGTCTCAAGTGGTTTGCTTAAAATTGAGAACATTGTCTTATTATCATACTTTTAAACGTACGTATAGAGAGATGGAGAAATTAAGGAATGGGATTCTTGGTTTCTATTATAGATGAAAGCAATAAAAAGAGAAAGTGTTATCCCTCCCTCTTATTGCTTGTTGGCTTCACTTTTGGCAAACAGTGGTCCTAAGAAGTAAGAACAAAAATTCCCACATTAAATTCACGTCCTTGTTTGCCCAAATTACCTTTCAAATGTTGCAGCTTTCATTTGAGGAACTGCTACCAACGTTATTTATCCTTTTAAAGTTTTTTTGTAACTTAATATATATCATACTCAAGAGCCACTATAGCCAGCAGGCCTTCCAAAATGTCTTCTTTTTAATAATGACCACAAGTTTCTTTTGAATCAAGTTGGGATCAAAAGCCTTTTTAATTGGTCTTTTTGGAAACCCATTTTAATCAATTCAAATTTTATTGGATAACAAGATTAATCTAACTAGTAATTACTAGTAATTAGCAAGACATTTTAGTCAACACTCAAACAGAACATGTCCAGAGAATTGAAGTTTCGTCTGATCGAATGTTGTTTTGTTTTCCCTATTTGTGTCATACTAATATATCAAATCAAAGGAAACCTTAACTACCTAATTAATACTACAAGTAAAAAAAATCTTTGTCATTTTTATTACACAGTACATAATTAGTGTTAATTTGGATTATGAAAACAGAGTTGAAAGGGCGCCGCGCGTGACAGTGGAAGAACAGTGGACGAAGGAGGCCTATCATTTTCATGTATGGATTGGTCAGTTTCATGGAATAATCAAGACCAAGCTGAGTTGCAAGCTTTTTGGTCGACATGATTGACTGCCATATATAGTGGATAATTAGTTGGCAATAATATTTCCATCATTATTCATCATCATCAAAAATATACATTTTGTATATATAGTTAAAAAAATTATAATTTTAACTATATGAAAAAGATAGTAACTTGGACGAAATTGGGGCTGCCCGGATCAACCCAACAAGCAGGCAAATGATGAAATGATTCCAAGGGTATCTCCATCACTATCCGATCAAATTACAATAATTTGAAGTCGAATTTCGATGAAAGAGGGCGGCGAGAATCCGGAATTCTTACCAATTATTTAAATCTAGGCAGGTACTAAATACTAACATTATCATTATTGGCAGATGAAACTTGAACAGAAAAAAATGGCACACTTAAAAGGCAAAATTTTTTGGGTTTGCAATTTGCAAAGATGAGTAAAAATGGAGAAGTGGGACTTTCATATATATGCATGAAATGATGGTGAAGATGATGGGGGGACCCAAAATTTGTGTTAAGATCAACACAAAGAATCCCTTGGATTGAGGAGGATTTAAGAACAAATTAGATCAGTAGCAGGAAGCAGCAGCCTTGAATTGTGGGGTCATGTTTTTTTTTTTTTTTAAACGTTCATGAGCCACAGTATAAAAAGAAGAGAAGAAGGAAAAAAAAAAGAGAATGTGATGTGCATGTGATCCAACAGCCTTTATGTTCCCCTCTTCTTCTTCTTCTATCCCAAATTTATACACACAACAAAAAAGAAACCACCATTCCTTCCCTTCCTTCATGTCTTTTTTGACATTCGGATACTAAATTTATTTTGCTTTTTTGCTTAATCATGTTTAAGTCTTTCATGGATGTTACTAATTTCTTTTCTTTTCTTCTAAAATTTAATTAATTTTTGGGCCCAGACTTATTAGACATGCAAGGTCGGCCATGTTTTCATCATGGCACTGATTAAAAGCAACAAAATTTTTTCTCACTAGTGGAATTCAAAAGACTAAACAGTAACCCAAATATCACATCAATCCTAACTTAGAGATTTTGATATCTTTCTTTTTCTGATTTAATTCTGATTTTCTGATACATTCATGATCATCAAATGTACAATATACTTACATTTATCTATCAGAATTCAGAATTCCAGTGCCCTTTTGGTATATATATGACAAAGTTCCACACGTTTTATGTAAGTAAAGATAGCTTTTTTTCATTTTTTTTGACGTAGAAGAAGTTGAATTCACGTCTTTAACAAAGGGATGGGAAAAAAGAAAAGAAAAGGGAATTAAAGATAGTGGAAAGAAAGAAAGACATCTCTTGTTGTTGTGCTCTGCTTTTAATGTAACTCTCTAAAATGAGCTTTTCTTTTTATTGATAAGAAACAATAACTCTCCATGCAATGCAATGCAATGCAAAGTCTAAAAAATTCTATATGGAAAGAAAACCCTTTTTTGGACCCATGATAAATAAAGATATGTTAGTCGTTCGTGAACGAAGTTTGCTTTTCAACGTCTTTTTTTTTTTCGGAGGCCGGAAGAATAAAAACTTTTGCATGGAAACCTAATTATAATCCCTCTCTAATATTATTCTAATACACGTTTCATTAATAGGGTTTCCTTTATATCTAATCATCAATCAGATAAAGAAAACATCTTCCTTTTTTTTTTTTTTCTTCATCATCTCGGTCATTGTCTAAGTCCATTTCGTGTCCTAAAAAAATGTATTTTGGACGACAATCTAATCATATTTTAACTACATAGTATATATAATTATTGAATACTATATAATAAAGTTCCCAAACATATGTCTTGAAACTTTATTGTATAAGCAACACGAAAACGGCAAAGTTTTTAGCTAGATAATAATATAGTTTCTCCTTTTTGTGGGAAATGGAGACGATGCATATGATGGACCACAGAGCATTAATCAACATATTAAAGCGAAAATATTGAAAGAATTCGAAGAAGACAGTTCAGTTCAAGGAAGAGAAATAGAGAATCATGCATTATATATGACACTTTAATTATTAGAGACAGCCAAGTTATTAAAACATTTTTTCCTCATCCATATTAATTATTAAAGCTAGATTATAACTTCATGCCTATTCGTATGCATGTTGGGTGTTGACTCCCTTCTTCATTTACTATACATACAGTAAAAAATTAACAATTATATGATGGCCAAATTTCAAGCAATTATAGTTCTTAAATTATACGTTTATAAGGTTGTATTTGGCATTATAAAACGATGGATATATATGAAAGTACGCACTCTTAAAATGTTCATGGGGAAAATATATTGGTCATGCCCGCATATTCATGAATATATGAAATTATAGCTTAGTTTTCAAGAAAATTGTGAATTTGCTAAGGTTTATCCTTTGGCATTAAGTACTCAATTGGCTGAATTATAGTGAGTAAAAGGAATGAAATAAAGCAATTGATACGAGCGCTGCTACCTGTTACCATTAATTAATTGCTTGCCAAAAGTACAAAGAATCAATCGATTGCAAGGGACAAAATTCGAACTTATAATACATTCTTCATGTGACAAATTAAGGCAATAAATAAATAATAATGCCGTAAAGTTTTTGAATCTTCAAGGGCATATATATGCAATTACCACTTTCTCACAATCATGACAATATCATTTTTCCCTTCAATTTGCTTAATAACAGATTTTTCTAAACTACTAACAAACTAAACCTAATTTTTTGTATTATACTTATATATTAGTTATTGATCTATTCATGGCATTATAGCGAAAAAAAAAAAAAAAATGATTCAAATTAAAGAGCCCCGTTTGGCTTGGGCCTTTTTTATTCCTAAAGTGGAAAATGGAAATGAAATGGGTGCCTTCTAACATATATAATTCGGTCTGCCAAACAGTTCCTAAGTCCCTTTAACTTTAATGATTAATTAACTAGATTAATAATTACTGATTAAAATAATTAATGAAGGGTTAAGAGGGGAGGGGTAAATTAGGCAAAAAGAATAGCACGTTCCACATATATGCATGCATTATTAGAGCAGCAGAGAGTGCAGAGGGTCGTCTGTGCAAAAAAAATGGGTAAAGAGTAAAGGAGTTAGTGTAGAAGGACAGAGATGTCAATCACATAAATAACACTAAAAGGACAAACTCTGCCTAAAACATGTCTCTGCAACCCACCAAGACAAAAATTACCTATCTTGTCCCTCTCCATTTATATCACTCTGCCATTTCCTCGTGGGATCCCTTTGCCCCTCGTGAACCCCTTTCAAAATACCCATTTCCCCTTTCATTAATCAATTAAATCAAATCTTCCCTTCTTTCTTTCTTTCTTTCTTTCTATATATATATATATATATATATTTTCTTAATTAATTTCAAACAAAATCCAAACCCTGGACTCTTTGCACATGTTTTCAGTTGTTTTCTTCAAATACCCTCTTTGACCACCCATGATAATTATCTGCAATTTTACAGATTTGATGCTTTTTTTTTCATTACATAATACTATATTTGTGTTTTTGATAGTTGAGTTTTTCTAACATTTAGTAACTAGCTATAATATATATAGTATTAAATAATTAAAATGGCAAATGGGGTTGTCTTGGTTAATATGTCTAATGTCTTCCCCAAGTTAAATTTTTCCTCTCTCCCCCTCGCTTCTGCTGAGGGAAAAAAAATGACAGTGAAACAGACAAAAGAGAGTGCAAGAAGAGACAGAAGAAAGAACCTTGTAGCTTGTCGTTGTCGTATAGAATACTGATTTTGATTCTTCCCCTTTATTATTTTTTCCCCTAACTTTAGAAATAGAAAAAAAAAAAAAGTTGGAACTTGGAAGAGAAGAAGATCACACCCACACTATTGTCAACAACAACATTTCT
Source organism: Corchorus capsularis (assembly GCA_001974805.1). Lineage (NCBI taxonomy): Eukaryota > Viridiplantae > Streptophyta > Magnoliopsida > Malvales > Malvaceae > Corchorus > Corchorus capsularis. The sequence continues at coordinate 28,029 of AWWV01010508.1, read as the reverse complement.
CACACTTAGTCATCAAAACCCAAATAAACAAATTAAAAGGGCAAAAATTTCATCCCTATTCGCTCTGTGTTTTAAGTTGTCTCTCCTTGAAATTCCCAAATTTCAAAGTTGATGATTAAAATAATACAAAAACTTTGTTGTATTTGTTAGCCGTATTACAATATAGTATAATAATGATTAATTAAAGTACTCCTAGAAGAAGAAGAAAAAGAGTAAAATAAGTAAGATAGTAATTTGGAAGGGAATCGGCGGTGGTCATGTGAGAGAAGTGTGGCAGAGTCGCAGCTGGTAGCTAGGGGAGGAGGTGGTGGGGAGGCGTGGGGTGGGGTTCACTTTTTTTTTTTCACTGCGTTTTAGAAATTAGAATAGAATCTTCTTGGCTCCTCATCAACGTGGTTGAGTTTCAAGTTAAAAGAGAGAGATTTTGGTGGTGGGCTCGGTAGGATCTGTGTTTTTAGTTGCTGACAACTTGTTAAAGAGAAATAAAGATCACCCTTTGTTTCTATTTCTATAGATTTCCATACTATCCCCCCCGTGGGTCCATAAATTCTTATACTACTATATAACTCTATTATTATATGAGTCATGTATCATGAAATGTCTCTTAATGCAAACAAAATTCGAAAAGGGCTTTTCCCACCCTTCTTTTTCATCATCATTCATAAACTGTTTCTTTTGCTTCTTCTTTTCCTTGTCCATAAACTGCTCATTTTCATCAATGCCATAGGACCCATTAATTCCTTGTTTATTTCTTATATATTATGGACCCACTATATCTCATTTCTCATGTTTTCACCCCCCTAAAGATTAATTTACATGATGATTAGGTTAATCAAAAGATTAATTATGGTAAATTTGATTTCCTTTTTCATGGGTTAAAATGGAAAGGATAAGGATACTTAATTAAGGGGTACATGGGTATTAATGTTGTTATTAATCTGCAATCCTTTGTAGAGTAAAAACAGTGTTCTATAGAGTTTGGAATGGATTTGAAAGGAAATTATTCCCCAAAATGTGCATGTAACATGAAGAAGGAGAAAAAGTATAAGAAGGTAATAAATTGGAGTATTATGTTATCAAGGAAAAGAACAAAAACAGGAATCACGAGAATGGCAAACATACACAAAAAAAATATAAACAAAAATAAAAGAAGACTGTCTCCATGTCAGCCGCTGCAAACAAATTGTACAGGCTGCTGCTGCAGGAAGCAGGAAGGTCCAGGTGGAGCAGCTGGGTTTCTGGCCGTGTGAAACAATTCAGGGAAAAAAAAAATTACTATACTACCAAAGTTTTTGCAGAAGGAAGAAAAGAAGAAAAAGAAAGAGAGAAATGAAGCCTAGGCAATGGCATATAGCACGTTTTAGAAGGTGTTTTTTCTCAGAAACTTGAAGAAGCATTTCCCATTATAATTGAATATCGGGACTTGAAGCTGACATTGCTTCTTGCCAATTTGCCATTGTTTTGGCAATACAATTTTCTTGGTCACAAACTCATGCACATGCAAACTTCTTTTTTTTTTTTCCCCTTAATTAATTTTAATTAAATTACTCTGTAATTTTTTTGTGTGTTTAATTAATTACTGTGTTAAAAGTAACTTTAATGAAGTATTGCTAGGCTGAGGCAGCAAACAGTCAAAAGAAGAGGGGGATGAAATGAAAGGGGGATCAAAAAACAAAAATCTAGTCTTTTGGGTACGGAACTTAACTTTGCACCGAATAATTATGGTCTTTTTAACCAAAGTGAAAACTTGTGCAGTATATTCTTCTAATGCTTCCTTCTTTTTTTCTTTTACTTAGAAAAAAATGGGATCTTTTGAATAGTTAAAAATATGCCCTGAAAGCTACCTTTTCTCTCTTCTTAATTTGCATAATTTCCTGGAAAAAATACACTACTTTTACTCTTTCATACGTATAGTTATATAGAATAATACAGCAATTGCCATTGTGGGGATTTTCTAAACATTGTTAGTTTTCTTCTGTTCTGTTTTTTGGGGAAAATGGAAAGTGATTTGGGGGTGTTTTGCTAAATAAGATTGGATTAACTTTATGAAAAAAAAACTTTTTATTGAGAATGGAAATTGGATAAAGTAAGTGCCCCTTCTTTGATCCTTCCCTTCCCCCAAAAATGTAAGTAAAAGAGAAGAATTATAGCATAATATATATGGGTGGGCAGTTATTTTTTTAACTTTGTTTTTCCAATAATGAAAATCATGGGCATGATCAAAAATAAATCAGTTGAGTATCTATGTGAAATAATTAGTCATCATTTTTTCTATTTCTTTCACTTTGGACCTCACTTCCCTCTTTGGTGTGTCCCTACTACTATGTACTACTGTCTCACTCATCACAAAATGAATCCCATTTCTCACTTTTATAGGATCCCCTCACTCCCCCCACTCATTGCCTAATAGCTACTCCTATATATTGTTTTCATGCAATCTTGTTCAAATTTTGACACTTGTAATTGTATGCAGTAAAAACTTATAAAATCCATATTTTCTATTTTTTTTTATTGTTATAGCACTTTTTTCCAATTTATTTAGAGAATAATATCAATCAATTAATATTCCAATATTGAAAGCACATGAAAGGGTTTTGTTTCTTTTTAGTATTTTTATCAGCTTGCTGTTTTGCAAAATGTCAGTTTAATTAAACTTTTAACTACAAAAAATACAAAGGTAAAGATAAAACTTCATGCTATTTGAGAGAGAGAGAGAGAAAAGACATATATAAAACAAATATTTCTTGGAAGATTACAAGAAAGAAAGAAAGAAAAAGAAAGGAAAAGCTGTGATATTTTTTCCAGTTATTCATGGAAACTTTTAGAGCCAATAATTCAATCACCTGAGAGACACGTCAGCAAAGGAAGAAAATAGCCAAAATATTTGTTAATTTGGAGGCTCAAAGGGTGCAAAAGAGGGTCTACAATCTTTTACACATTACATAGAGTTAGATCTATACCTATATAGTTTTATTTATATATATTTATTTATTTGTTAAATACTACAAATTGTAAGTTTCGTCAGTAAAGGTAGTAGTGGGCAGAGAGCATGTCTTGAATATATAGTAATTTTTTTCATATAGAAGTTTGGAATATTATGACCAAATTAAATAAAAAGAAAGAAAGGAAAGAAAAAGAGTGTAAATAAGGCTAAGAAGAAGAAGGCGAAAGAGAAGGAGAAGAAGAAGAAATGTCGTCACCAAGAACAGGCTTTAAATCCCATCACGTAGTTCGATGTATCCATTACCTTATATGCTGCTGCTATAGAAGAGAAGAGTAGTAGTAATATTAGTAGAAAATGATGGGATTCGAAAAAATAAGAGTGTGTTGGGTTGGTGTTATTAAACAACAAACGGAAAGCTACAAATTGAAAAAGAGGACACTCGTTTGACGTGAAGTGAAACCACCACCCTTCTTCCTTCCTTTTCCCCTTTCTTTCTTTCCTTTTTTTCTATTTTATATATACTTTATTTATTTCATGCAATCAGATTAATATACATGTTCTTGACAATATTACCCATCACCCATTTCTATCTTCTAATCCCTTTCTAATGTAAGTTCTTCAAAATTGCAGTATAGGTAACAAGATATGTGGAACATGCAAGTGAGTAACAAACAAGTAGTAAACAACTAAACTTGATAAAGAATCGAACATTTATATACATCATTTTTTCACACTAGATCAAATGATTTATTACAAAATTTATCGGGGAGAATCAATATCTGTTGGGTCGAGTGGAAAGAACTTAATACGTTTGAGAGAGCTTCCCTCTAATTGACATTCGTCACCACTCGGTTCCACGAATTAATCTTAGACCTAACGTGACTACCGAATACTGACTAGAGTTGTACCAAAAGCAATTCATCAAGGTGTGAGGAAATACAAGGCAAATTCTCCTATGTATATATATATATATATATATATATATTATGCTAGTGAATAAGGAGTCTTAGCTAGTCGATAATATATCTAAATGATAAAAGTGATCATAGGAATTTGAATTGATAATGAAAGACATTCAACAGTTCCTCATGAACAAGAGAGAATCTATAACAAAAAATAATCTATAAATATTGCTTCTAAATTTTTTATAACCCATATATATATATATATATATACTACTTTAATACTGCTAAGTAAGTCTAACTAAAAGTATATGGAAGACAAAAAATAAAAAAGGGGAAGGGTTAACAATGTCAATTCCCAAGGACAGAGGCTGTGCCTGATTTTAAGTGGGTGTGCGCGGGATCAATTTGTCAGAGAAGAAGGAAGAGGAGAGGAGAGAGTCACGGGTTTGTCTTGAAAGGCCCTTATTTCACACTCCTAGAACACACTCCCACACTTATTCTCTCTCCCTACATACATAACCCAGCTTCCCATTCAATTTATACTTCCCTCCCCTACCTAGCTACTGCTACTAAATACTCCTCCTAATAATAATTTCAATATAACAACAATAAAAGCCAAAAAAAACCACCACTGTTCCAACCCTACCCCTTTTCCCAACATTTTTATCCCTCTTCCCACCCCATCAAATTTCACTCATCAACCCAAAACCCATTTCTCTTCTCTCCCAAACCCCCTCTGTCTCTCTTTCTCTCTCTCATTTAAGGCACAAAGTTTCTAGGCTACTCCTAGCAGTTTTCCTGCTTTTGATCTGATAAAATATGGCTTTGATGCTTGACAATTGTGAAGGGATATTACTATCACTCGACTCTCACAAATCAGTGCCTGCACCTTTCCTCACTAAAACCTATCAGCTAGTTGACGATCCCGCCACCGACCACATCGTTTCATGGGGCGAAGATGACACTACTTTTGTTGTTTGGAGACCCCCTGAGTTTGCCCGTGATCTTCTTCCTAATTACTTCAAGCATAACAATTTCTCTAGCTTTGTCAGACAGCTTAACACTTATGTATGTTCATCATAAACTCATAAAGACTCCACCTTTTTTACTTTCTTTCAATGAATCTATTCTCTGTTACTATTACTCATACTAAATCTTTTGCCTTTTTTAATATTCTTGTACTGATCTGGGTTTTTTGCTTTTTTTTTTTTTAAATGGAACTAGGGTTTTAGGAAGATTGTACCGGACAGATGGGAGTTTGCCAATGAGTTCTTCAAAAAAGGAGAAAAACACTTGCTTTGTGAGATCCATAGAAGGAAAACTGCTCAGCCACAAGTTGCTATCAACCATCATCATCATCACCACCCGCATTCTCCTTTGGGTAATGGCCCGACCTTCTTCCCCTTTGCAAGCCGAGTCAGTATTTCTCCGGCCGACTCCGACGAACAAGCCAACTGGTGCGACTCCCCACCGCTTTCTTCACCGAGAGGTGCCACTGGAGTTTCGGTTGTTGTTGGTGGCGGTGGCGGCGGCGGCGGCGGTGGAGGCTATAACAACAGCTCAGTCACGGCTTTATCAGAAGACAATGAGAGGCTGAGAAGAAGCAACAATTTGCTTATGTCTGAACTAGCCCATATGAGAAAGCTTTACAATGATATAATTTATTTTGTTCAAAACCATGTTAAGCCTGTGGCTCCTAGCAATTCTTACTCTCCATCTTTGCTTCTTTGCGGCCCTCCTTCATCTGCCGCTCCTGTGGTTACTACCAATACTTCATTACTGCAAAAGCCATTGAACCAGCTTCTTGGGTATTATCCAAACTCTACTCAAAAGCAAACTCCCCAAGTTCAAGTCTTGAACTCCCCAACTGCCACTTCCCAAAGCTCCTTGACCATTTTGGAAGAACCAAGTAGCAACACTTGCAAAACGAAGCTGTTTGGAGTGCCTTTGCAATCCAAGAAAAGGTTGCACCCGGAGTATGGTGCACCCAACATGGAAACTAACAAGGCACGTTTGGTTTTGGAAAAAGATGACTTAGGGTTGAATCTTATGCCTCCTTCAAGATGTTAGTTTCTCATCATATCCATTATTCAAGAAATATCTTACTTAATTAGGTTCTTCTTCTGAATTCCCTTTTTCCTTTTTAGTTTTTTTTTTTTTTTTGTTGGATGGTCTCGTTGTTTATCTAGTATTAGAGTCTGATGGGTATTGTTGATGATGGGAAAAATTGTTTTTTGAGAGTGGGGTGTGTGGGTGTTTGTGACTTGTAAATATTATAAATTTAGTACCGGTAATATTTTGTTCCTTCCCCCCTAGCTATTGCCAAACATGAATGCAGGTGGGTGTTTTGGGTTAGAGTGAAGATCATGAAAGCAAAGTTCAAGAAGAAAGAAAAAAAGAAAAAAAAAATCTTCAACACAAACAAATCTTTTTCCTTGAATGTTTCTTCAGTTTTCCATTGGTGCAATTTATTGCTCATACTCTTTACCATTTCTCTTTATTCATGATTTTGATGTCTGTATGTTTCAGTTACATATATACTTGCATTAATGCAGGAGAGAGAGTTTTCTGATAACTTTCCTTACAGTTTTCAATTGAGAAAATAAAAAAGCTGAGACAGTCTGCCTCATTGACAATTTCTCTAGGGCTTTCTCTGATTAGTCCATTAATGGATGATGATACGTACAACTATATATGCCTTTGAGATGCCTTCATGGCCTCATCTCTCTCTCAATTCAAAACCCGATACATAAAAAGATAATTTACTATAAAAATGGGGGCAATTTTTTTTTTAAAAAGCAGCTGACATTAGTTGTTTTTTCAATATAATCTTTATTTTTATCAGTGTAATTATGATTATGATTATTGCAAAGAAAAGAAGGTTATCATATCGTTTTGATGAAGGTTATAGTAATTATAAATAAATAATAATCTCCATTATTATTATTATTTATTATCATTCCCATGAACAGTGATCAGTCAAGCAAATTAAGGAAAAAAAGAAAAGGGTATTTCGACTGAGTTTTAAAATTTGAAGGAATTATTGCTATGCTATTAGATAAAAGAGAAATAGATCCAAAATAGTGAGTTATTCGATGAAAGCGAAATATAAGAAGGAAAAAAAAAAAAGACTGACTAAAATTGTTGTTTGAAATGTTTCTATCAAGGCTTCTATACTTCTTCTGAGGAGCAGAAACCTTTGCCTTTTCCTACTTAAAGTATCTGATCAACGTCTTCTAAACCCATCTTTGGATTCCTCTCTCTTTTCAGTTTTCACTAATTCCAATTCTTCTCTCTTCTTCTTCTTCTTCTTCTTCTTCTTCCAGACAACAACATTTAAACAAAAACCCATAAAAAAGACCAGAGCTATATTGAGAAGATAGTTAAGACTTAAGACAAACAGAAGAAGACCCCTTGACTGGTAGCTAAACAAAACAATGTCTTGCCCTTCCCAAAAACACCCTTCACTCTCTCTCTTTCTTTTAGTTTGTTTTATGGCTTTTTATTACTTGTCTGTCCCATTGTCCAAAATCCCCATACAAATAAAGTTTTTAACCATAAAGTTTGACTAGGCATTTCAAAACTGCTTCTTCTTCTTCTATATATCACAATATGTTCATGCAGTTGAGTTATTACTTATTATTAATTACCTAAGACAGAGAAAACCTCTGCGAGACAGTGATGAAAGTAAGTTAGGAAACATATCTATTTTAAGACGTCGAGAGACATAAAATAAAAGTGTATCAATATAGAATTCCTTAGAATATCTTTGTCGTGCCCATCATTTCTCTTTCGTCTCATACTCACAAAATATAATTATTTAATTCAGAAAAAATAAGAAAAAGGAAAAAACACCCTAACCCTAATAACCTATAGTTTGACACTATCTATGTCTTTGGCTCTTGTTCTTTTTCATTTTTTGAGTTAATGAAGTATGGCACGTGACCTAGAAAGTGCACGTGTGATGTAGAAGGATACGTCTAGTCCAAGAGAGATGGGAGAAGAAGAAGAAGAAGAAGAAGAATAAAATTATTAAAGAAGGGAAAATAATACTACTACTAGAAAAAGTACTTGCTTAGGGATGATGGGTCTTAAAAGTGGATACGGATCATCCGGTAAAAGATGCTTTAAAGAGAAGCTGATTTTCGATTTTATTACTAGTTTTTATGTTTTTTTCATGTTGCTTAACAGCCGTATTGGACCAAAGGGAAAAATTCTTCTTCTCTGTTTTGGGTTTTTGAAAGTTTAAAAAGAAAAAGGAAGGAGGGGTAAGAGAGAAAATGGGATTTTATAAAAAGACATGAGTTTTCTTTTCTTTCTTTCTTCTCTTCTTGTTTCCCCTTTTGAAATGCCACTTTGTTGACATCTTCTTCCTTCTCTTCTTCCCCTTGTAGTGGTAGTATATTTCTTTTGGTCCAACCACTTTATTGACAATTTACCCCAAAAGACTATATAAAATACACACAATACACAAAAAGTATGTATATAGAGATGTGGGATTAAAGAAGTGTAAGGCTGCAAACATACATGTGTCCCTTTTGTTTTTCTATTATTTCTACTGTTCTTCTCTATCCAATTTGTTGACCACAGAATGTACTAAATCAAAAAAATATGGACTCTACTCTATCTTTAATTATGCTACATTAATATGTACAAAAAATTATGCTATACATTAAATGATCTAATTTTGATAGAAGGATAGGAATAATGATTTCATAAAAATCTCGATTCAAAGACATACATCGTAAAGTGTTTAGAGGTTAGAGAGGTCATGTAAGAGTGTTGTTTTAAACTCCATCTATTTTCCGAGAACAAAAATATGCTAATTAATATGTAAGTAAAGTAATAACCTCGCTATCTCGTCGGTTTTGTAGGGTTTAACTATTTAATCTCAGGAATCCTTGATTGTAAAAAGAAAATAGAAAAGAGAAAGAAGATAGTCTGAAAATCTATCTTGATTTGTTTTAGACATGAGTGCATAGATTTTCAATGAGAATCCATGAATAATTTAGTATGTAACAACAAACTTCAAACATGTTAATTAGAAATTTTGTCAGTAAAAGAAACTATATACATCAGAGCCCAGCCCTGGCAATGGCACACATTAGCGTGCGCTAATGCACATGGCTAAGCACACAAGCCCACATAGATTTATATAACCCCAAAATTTGTCCCTTTGTGGTTCTAGACTATACCCATATATTCCCACTGCCACATGCATTATATATTAAATTAACATAAGTAATTTCCATTCAGGACTGTGAATGAAAGATTATTCTGATAAAGTTTACTATTAATTAATTGGTTTAATTTTTTGATGATTATTAATTAAGAATAACATGATGATGAAGGTAATTTTGGTATGGATTGATGGATAGTTCAAGGTTGTTAAAGTGGGTTTTGAGGCCCATTTAAGAATTATGCCTTATTGGGCCAAAATGGGCCTACTGGGACCTTTGCCCATTCGCATTTGGTCCATTCGGCCTTTAGCCAAATACTAGCGAGAAACAGAGGAAACTACGTCGTTTTAGAAATTCAACAACGTCACTTTCCCTGCAGCTAAAACCCTAACAAAACCCCCCTTTCCTACAACCTTAACCAGTCTTATGGTTTTTCTTTGTCAGAACTCAATTCTAACAAAAACCAGAACCAAATTCCAAAGTTAAAAAGGTCGTCTTATAGGAATGGATTTAGTAATAGCATCATCATCAGTTGACGGCGGGATTGGTTGCTGGGACCTTCTAACAGGGGTGGAGCAACTCCGTTACAAGACTTGCGCCTCTCCCTCACACGGCCTCGTCACCGTAGGTGGCCGTTTCCTCGCGTCATCTCAACTTCGAGACCCCTCCGCCACCTCCGGCCACGTCCTTTATTGGTCTTGGTCCAAGGTTCGAACCATTCTAACTCTATGTCTCTCTCTGCCCAAACTCTTTGCATTTTTTTTAAAAAAATGTTATTGTATTTGATTTATTTATTTAACAGCCTCGACCAGAAGTTAAAAGCTTTCCCGCGGAGCCTATTAAATCGCTGGCTGCTAATAGCGAAGGTACTTACATTGTTGGTGGAGGTCCATCTGGCGATATTTACCTATGGGAGGTAAAATTCAATTCCTTTGTTCATTTATTTATCGGATTGTTCATCAAATTATTGAAATTTAAAGTAAAGCTAAGGCATTTACGTGGTTTTCATTTTGCAATTAAGGTTGCAACAGGTAGGCTGTTAAAGAAATGGCACGCACATTATAGGGCAGTTACATGTTTGGTTTTCTCTGAGGATAATTCGCTTCTCATTTCTGGATCTGAGGATGGATGCGTTAGAGTTTGGTCACTTTTCCTGTACGTTCTCCTTTTTCTAATCCTTACTCAGTATTTTCTGTTGTAATTGCATATGTTAGTCTGTGATTATTGTGATTCGTAATTACTAATTGTAAATAGTATGTGTTATCGATGTTTACTGTAAATTAGGATATTTGATGATTTTAGAAGACAGCAGGCAAGCCACCTCTATGAGTATAGTTTTACAGAACATACTCTGCGTATAACTGATATTGCCATGGGTTATGGTGGAGGCAATGCCATTATTGTGTCTGCTTCTGAGGACCGCACATGTAAGGTTTGTTCTGCTTTTGTTTAAAAGTCAAATGTGTTTCATGTATAGATCCTTTGTTCATGTAATATCTTTTGATTTCATTTTGCGCTGGGTTGACCTTTTGTTCTATCAGTTAATCAGCATTCCTGATATAATGTGCATTGCTAATAGGTCTGGAGCTTATCCAGGGGAAGATTAGTAAGAAACATTGTATTTCCTTCCATCATTGATGCAATTGCTATAGACCCTGGTGAACATGTCTTCTATGCTGGCAGTCGAGATGGTAAAATCTATATTGCTGCACTTGGTGCTGAAAGTTCCCCTAGCAGCAGTTTTGGGTCACACATCATTGGTTCATTATCAGATCACGGGTATGTTAATGTACCATAGTTTCTTAACTAATTCTGATAAGGCAGTCCATACTAAGTGTACTTTCTTTTAGTTCATGAAACGGTGCTATGCTCGTACTCTTATCTGTTGAAATCAACTAATGTTTCATGACCTGGTTTTTGATTTTATAATTCATCCTTTACATTGAATGTGGGGTTTGCAAAAACTTAAGATTATTTCAACATCAAGAAAGAAGGAAATTTAAGAAAATGAAATTGTGCAATATACACCAGCATTAATTTGGTTGTATTTCATAATTGAGGAGTAGCCAATAGTATAGGTGCTTGATACTTGTGATAGTTATTGTTGTATCTCAGTCATTAACATTTTAACAGGTTTATTTTACTCTTACACTTTTACTAACAGTTTTTCTAACTTATCCTTGGACAGTAAGGCTGTTACTTGCATGGCATATAGTACAGAAGAAAATTTCCTATTATCTGGATCAGAGGATGGCATGGTTCGAGTTTGGAATGTGAGAAACCAGAATATCACTCGCATGTTCAGACATGCCAAAGGTTTTACTTTACCAAATATTTCTTGTCCTCTATGAAACAGTCTGATTAGGTTGCATACCACTAATTTTGGTGTCAATTTCTCTGCAGACCAGTAGTTTATTTTTCTTCTTCTTAAGAACAAATCTAATCTGAAATTGCATAGCTTTTGTGTCTACGCATTCTATGCTTACACCTGGTGCACCTAACTATCTTAAAGGAGGAAAAAGGAGGGAACAAATCACCCTGGTTAAGTAGTGAAACAGTTGAAGATAGAACCATGAAAGAGAAATGAAAAAGTATACTAAGTAGTTGGTGAATTTGATTACAAAATCCATTGTAAATCCTTGAGGATTTTTCAGTTATGAGCCCCTTGGACCTGGGCCCTTGGCTGGTTTTGCAAAGTGCTGAGAATGATATACTAAGGAACCACCTTAATGAAAACTTCGTCTTGCTATATCCAAATTGAATTTGATACTTTTAAAGATTCTATTTCTAAGCCTTAAAGATGTGTGCTTTGTTGATAGGTTCATGCTTATGATCACCAAACCAGAAACTATATCATAACAGGGGAATTTGTATTTTTATTTGTTAATGATAGATTTCACTACTCATGTATTGTGTCCTATTTGAGCTCAACGATTTGTTCTATATTAAACTTTGCATATAGTGCTTCTTCTTCTCTTTGGTGCTTTTCCTTTTCCCTTTTTCCTACGTTGCCTTTGCTGATGTTCTTTATTATGCACTTCCTTTTCATCTAATTCTTGTTCAACAATTTTCAGGCCCTGTGAACAATATTATCATTGTTAGACGTCCAATCTCCTCTGGTCAGGCAGAATCAAATGCGAAAGCCTCTTCAAGAAAACATGAATTATCACTCCCACCTCCACTTGAAAAATATGCAAATTCAACTGATGAAGACATGGATGATAAGACTATCATTACTCTCCCGAACAGCAACCTCCCTCCGGTCCCTTCATACCTTAGTTCTCAGCTTATCAGTGATCACATTAAAGAGCTTCAGGTTCTCTTTACTGCTTATTGCACGCTAATGGAGCATGTTTTTTAATTGTAGTCTCATTTTCCATTACTCATTATTACTTAGTACCAGAAACCGCTTTCGTAATCATCACCACAATTTTCTTAGCATTTCAGTCTTTCAGTCAATTCATATATATTGTATGCTTTCCATCCACTTAAATCCTGTGTCTAAACTCTTCTTCATCCCCTGTCTGCAGCAACGAGGCTCCTCTGCTGCAGCTGAATTGGAGGTGGAGAGATTGAAGCTTGATTGTAAAAGATCTATGCAGATGGTTCACCAATGGAAAAAAATTTATGGCAACTTGCAAGAATTCTGTGTCAATGAACTCTTAGAGGGAGAACAAATGGAAGTATCTGAAGGGAATCCACCCTGAGAGCTGGGACAGGTGGTTTGTAAAAACAAATCATAAGTTTCCTTGTTATGGCCTCCTCAAGAGAGAGGTATTATAACCCCCTTCTTTGACTTATTTCTTCTTTCCATCGAGATATAGTTTACATTTAGCTAGTTTTGTGAGGTTATGATGATACACGAAAGTAAAAATTATCCGGGAATTGTCAGTTACAGTGTAACAAGAATCCCGTAACAAATTTTTGTACCTTAATTATGAAGCATATTCTAGAAAGATTATGAAGATTCATGACAGATGTGCAAATGTTCATTTTTATGAGTAATGTTCCTGCTAATGCAATCACATTGATTTGGTCGGAATTGTCTTGGCAGCAAAACTACAAAACTGAGAGCACATGCTATGCTAGTGTGACTGCAAAGTTTACTCTGATTTCAATTCCATGAATTTAAATATATAATGATTGATGCATCACGGACATTAAAGTATATATGAGATTTAATAAGATCAACTATTATATTGTATATGCTGGATGATCTCATTAATTATCTCCTTTGGATGCAATATGTATTTATGCTGTTGTTCAATTATTGTTAGCATCTGATGAGTGAGTATACCACTAGGGAGAATAAACATATAGATGAAACAAATATTTAAAGATTACTTGTAAACATTGTACTAAATCTGTTGGTAGATAAGAATTATAGAATAAAATGTAGATACACCCTCTAGCATGTCCAATTATTTTCACATATATATAATTAATCAGGATATCTTATCCCAATACAAATACAAATTATAAAGAATGAGTAATAATTCCATATATGAGATAAAAAAAAATCAGATTTCACGAGACTGAATTAATTACTTACACCCCCAGGAATTATCAATTCAGTGAATATATATTTTATATAGATAGATATATAGTAGTATATAACTATATATATTTAAGAAATTCTGAAAAGAAATCCTGGAATTGCAGATTTCCCTATTCCCATTTCGCTGTATCCATTGAAAGTGGTAGGGCTGCGGGAATCAAACCCAGCAATTTTTTATGGGTCCAGCAATGGTGGCATGATGCAGCAGAAGAAACCAAATATTATACTAGTACTAGTAATAAGATGAGCATTTCATTGTTTAATTTCCTCTTCCTAATAATGAAAAGCTTCCATTACCTACTTTCTCAGCAATAAATAATATTATGACTCTTCTAGACTCTTTATTGATTCACTTGGAAATTAAGTTTTTGGAGATTATTAATAAATTAAAATTAGATATATATGGTTGGATTGATCACTCACTGGTAATATTAGAGCAAATGTATAAAGCCTGTGAAAGTGAATCACATGCAAAGATGGGATGACGCAGGCATCCCCTGCCTAGCAAAGTGGCATAGCCCCAAAATTTCCCATTTAAAGATCTGAAAGACAACCAAAAAAAAAAAAAAAAAAAAAAGAAGAAGAGCGCCCGTGAAATCACCACGCGTATCATGACGCACAGTCGCCACCAAACAAAGCAAAGTTAGTTTTACCCTAACGCTGAAGTAAATTAAAGCCTGCACTTGGTTGGAGTAGCTCTCTTCCTTAACTCTTTTTTCCCTTGTATAAAAAAACTTTACACGAGTCGTGAAAAAAAGAGTTGAAGAAGGTTAAAACAGCAGCAAACCAAAGATGCTTTTGACTCTGTATGTTTTGTGCAATTGGGCAACTAGAAAACGATCCCAAATTGAAAGTGTTGAAAATCATGAAGAAAGTGGGACCATTTTAGGATTGAATAAAATAATGGTTTTCATTTCTTTTTTTGCCTTTTGCTTCACTGAGCCTGCCCTGCAATTCCCGATGAGGAAGGGTGAGGGAAGAAGTGAGAAAATGATATTATATATATAAATGAATATGTTTTGTTTTGTTGGATATATAGTATAGTATTATTTGATATTAAATGTATAAATACAAAAGCAATATAAATGGGATGTGGGGGAGAGAAGAAAAGATAAGGTGGTGCAAGTGCAACTGTGATAATGCAAAGTAAAAGAGAAACCAACCCAACAACAAGATCTTTCTCCTCTCGATTCTTTTTATCCAATCGAACCTCTTCTTGCAGAGCCAACATGTCTCTCTTTATTCATGTCTTTCTCATTTTTAAATTTAAAATATCAATCAACAATACCCTTTTCTTTTGTTTAATATATATTACTTAATTGTAATGTTTACAGAGAGAAAAAAGGTCAGGTTGTGCTTTTCTGGTTAGTTTTATCAATCTGATTTCTTATTTTAAATTGAAAACAGGGTGCCTGAAAAGGGTCTCCTGTGTGTTTTTGAATATTGATCTTTGCAGAACAGAAACGAACGATGAATAATCACGTACCCCAACATAAATGACGAAGCAACATTAAAAATTATCTTATTTACCATATCAAAAGTGAATGAAAATCGAGAGATATTAAGCAAAGACATTAGGGATTAAAATTCAGGTAAAAGTAGTTTAACTGCAGCCTGCAGACAATTATGAGATTATGTCTTATATATTAGGTAGGTTATTGCTTATGCATGTGGTAAATCATGCATGACTTTCACATTTCACTGCCATATATAATAATCAGTTAACTATATAATGACTACATAAAACTACAAAATTACAAACATATTCCAAAGATGTAAGAGATGTAATAGCTTAGCTGTAACAATGCTTGGCTTCAAAGATAGAGCAGCAGTAGCATTATATTGTAGTAATACTTTACGTGCATGGATTGCTCAAACCACTGTTTGAAGAAATTGTTAAATATTACTAAAAAAAAAAAAAAACCTAAGGTGCAGCCAGGGCAATTAAATTGAGTGTGTTGTCTCTTACAAAAATGGCAAAATCAAAAGCGCATTGTCGTTTGTTCAAGGCTTTTAATATCTTCGGGCTGCTGTTTAATTTCACCCTCCCGATCGAAAGAGCTTTCCTTATCGACGTCTACATCATATCATTGTGTGTCCACCACCAGCCCCCCACAGCTAGGCCCTAGGAGATTATCGGAATCCTATATAACTTACTAGTAAAATACAAATTATATTTATATATAGTCTGGAATTCCTCACATCGATCGGATTGTTATAAATTTGAAATGAAATTTAACGTAAGCTGTAAGCAATTATTAGAGTTTAGAAAGCGTCACAAAAAAAATAAAAAGAATTACATCTTGCAATTAAAGTACATTAATGCGGTTAAAACGAATCATATATATAGAGTTCGATCGAATGAAAATTTTTGGACCTGTTTCTGTTTTTTTCATTTTGGTATGAATGAATGAATATAGTATTATATAAGAAAAGAAAATGTTATGGATCAACTTGGTAGAAAAAACCCTGTTAATGCAGAGAAAGCTGTACCAAACTCAAGAAAACAGCCAACACTAAGCTGTACAGCAGCATGAAAGAAAGAAAATTCAGAGAAAACGATCGAACAACAATGCAAAAGCTTTCCAATATGTTTGCACTTTGCACACTTTTTTGGGATCTCCTCGTATTTTTCTGTACCTTTAGGTACAAATCTAATTATATTCTATATAATACTACTAACAATTAATAAATGAATATAATATCTCTTTTTCTACTATATTGTTGATGGTAGTAGTAGTGAGTAAGTGCTAGTAATTGAGCATATATAAATATATATATATATATATATATATAAGAACAATTGAAATACAAACAAACAAAGATTCGAGTCTAGAGACTGTATCTTATTCATAATTTGATATATTCAATCTTACTAACAACTACTAGTAGTATATATATATATATATACTACCAATTGATTACCAAGATCAACCAGATAAATTAAATAAATCGTTCTAATATTTCTTGTTTGTATACCATATATCTCTGATCACTTGCTGGCATGACATTGTATAATTAAAAAAAGTCCATGACATAATTCCATTTCTAATCCGATTGAGTTGAAAAGTTGGTTAGCAAATTCCAGCACATGAAGCAGGTTGGGGATTCAGAAATTGGAAAACCTGATCCATCTCGAAAAGCGTTCCCGGCCCCTTCTCAATGGGGAGTGAAAATGGAAAATGGAAAATGGAAATAATTGGGTTATTTTATTTTTAGGCTGTATTTGCAGCATTTATTGCATAAATATATATAAAAAGGAAATAAAAAGAAAGAAAAATGAGGGGGCAAAAGTGCAAAACATGTAGAATAATACAGTAGACTGGTAGGGTCCCAACCAATTGGACCAATGCCACGTGGGCATCTCCACTGCACCGCATGGCACCCGATTCCCACACCGCCAAAACGGGAAAGGGAAATCCATTTAAAGGCTTCTGCTGAGATTTCTGACACCTGTCATGTGACTGTGGGGTTTTTTTGTTTTCATTTCATTTTTTTTTTTGTTCTCCTTTTTAAAGAGAAAATCATATATATATTCATAAAAAATACTATACTAGT
Organism: Corchorus capsularis; assembly: GCA_001974805.1. NCBI lineage: Eukaryota > Viridiplantae > Streptophyta > Magnoliopsida > Malvales > Malvaceae > Corchorus > Corchorus capsularis. Next base: position 10,884 of record AWWV01010508.1, on the reverse strand, counting down.
GAATTTTAATTTTAAAGGCAAACTCAAAAAAGATTATCACTCAGCAGTAGTATTTATTTTTCTTTTTATTTACTACTAAAAAAATGTTCGAATTTCGGAGCAAAAATAATGATTCAATGCACCATTCATCAAAACAAAAGCACTTATTGTGTATTCCCTGGAAAGTACAGTTGTTAGATCTGAACCCTTCAAATATTGTGGAGCCACCCTTATTTTTCTCATTGGCCAATTTCCCAATCTTTTTCGCCCTTTCATTTTTCCCAACTTTATGTTACTATTAGAATTAGAATTATACAACTTATTAGAAATAGAAATTAGTCATTTTCAATTGTTACCTTTCTTAAAAACGACTAATTTAGATTTCCTACACTGTATCTGTTTCTTTCATCAAGGACCTCGTCCTGAGGAAGACTAGCTAGCTCCAAATTGAAACCCAACCTTAATTAGCTTTATAATTATCGACGCTCCATTCTTATTTAACACTTCCTTAACCTCAAATACGCTGAACAATATGTTTGCATATTATATATATATATATATATATATATGTGTGTGTGTGTAACATAATTAATAGAGTTCCACATGTAATGCAAGTTTATATAAGTATATTCTAATTAATTACATGCAAAATTTACCACATATAGTAAAGTACAGAAAACAGGAAACATTCTTTTTTAGGAAATGGTCTCATAATTTTAATACAAGAGGGAAAGATGCCAACACAACTTATTATAGTACATATAGTATTTTAAATTTGTTCAGATATCATAAAAATGTTGTCAATTAGAGCATGCTTCATGATGTTTTTCAGTGATGCAATCGTCATAAATAGAATTGTCTATCTCTAAGCATGCAATCATTTTTCCAAATTGTATTATTATTATTTAAAACAATTAAAGAAAACTCTGCATATAAATTAATTTAGTAGAAAACAAACAAAAGCTCAACAACTTTGTGAAGATTTTTTAGAAAATAATAAAAGCAAAATGATTTCATATATGCTAATAATTATTGTTATTGCTTTTATAAATTCAACCACTTGTTATATATATAGTCATCCAAGTAGATTGATAGCTAGTTCCCGATATATCACTATTTTATTCCTTTTTATCTCTTTTCTTTTTCTTCCAATTTTCCCTTTTCTTCTTCTCTCGGTTTTTTTTTTTTTTTCTCTCCAATTCACTGCAAACTCTGATAAAACTCTTAGTCTTACACTCTTCTCTTTTATCTTCCCCATCCCTCTGTCTATCAGTTTTCTCTCAGTTCTACACTTCTTCTTCCCTCTGCCTTTATATACTTACTCTCGGTTTTTTTCTGATCAAATTATATAACTTTTCTTTCTTTTAAGTGGGAGAGAAAGAGAGAGAAAATTCAGCTATGGAAATTGAGCAGTTAAAGTCTGCAACAGAAGATCAGATGGAGATGATGATGATGATGCAGATGGACAAGCTTCCCGAATTCTTCGGGGCCTACAACGACGTCGTTGAATTGCCACCCGCTGAGGCTGAGCTTTCCCCTGGTGCAAGCAATAATAATACTAGTGCCATGCCACATTTTGTTGAAACCCCACCCTTCATAAACCACCTGCCAACCATATCATTCAATGGTTCGACCCCTGTTCAGGAACCAGGTGGAGCCGCCGCCGCCGTGGCCGCGGGTTTCTTGTCGAGCCCCGGTGGCAGTGCAAGATGGAGAGGTGGCGCCGGGGAATTATCAGGTGCAAATGCTTTTTCTACACCATCACAGAAGAAGAATTCAATGGCGGCAATGAGGGAAATGATCTTCCGAATCGCCGCCATGCAACCAATTCATATAGACCCAGAATCGATTAAGCCACCCAAGAGGAGAAACGTGAAGATTTCAAAGGACCCTCAAAGCGTCGCCGCAAGGCATCGACGGGAACGGATAAGCGAGAGAATTAGGATACTTCAAAGACTGGTTCCCGGAGGAACCAAAATGGATACTGCATCGATGTTAGACGAGGCAATTCATTATGTCAAGTTTTTGAAGACTCAAGTTCAGTCGCTGGAGAGAGCCGCCGCTAACAGGCCGACGACGACAGGGTTAGGGTTCCCTGTTGCAATGTCAAATGGGAGTACTTTTCTTCCGATGGGAAAAGTTCCATTTCAAAACGTTCAGCAATTTGGAGATGCTTAGTTAAGTAGAAGTAATAATAATAAGAACAGTCTAATTAGCCATAAACTGATTTTTCTAGCTGCTAGAGAAGAGAGAGCCATGTTAGAGTACTCATCATTTGAATGTAAAAAAGAACTAAAGATGGGAATAGATTTCATGGATAACAATTATCATGCATGGATAATTAATGTTGTTAAATTTTCTTCAATGTAATCCATGTTGTATTTGCTATCAAATTCGAAATTTCTGAATAGATAGCTCAACTGTTCAAAGAATCAAAAGTAATAATTAATTTCTCTAAATAAAATTAATACAATTTCTCTCTGTCTCTATCCGTAAGTCTCACATAAATTATGCAAAAATGATGTCCAAAGGCCACCTGTCTAATTATGAGAATCCACCATAATTCTGTAGCAAAAGAAGAGAAGGAACAAGTAAACAACCGAGCCAAAAGGATCGTATCCTAGACAGAAAGAAAATTGGCAAAAGAGTTTCACGCTAAGGTCATTGGAAACCCAAAAAAATACAATTATATGTTAGTGGGGTTGACAGGCTAGCGCTATATTGCCAAAAGCAATATCTTTTTTGAATAATGTCTTCTATTCTATATATATCTATCTATGAAAAATCTAGAGAAAAGGCTTTTCCTTGAATCTTGATAGATAGAAAAGAAATGGGGGGACCTTTAGACTTAGGTGGCATCAAAATTCCATGCTATTGGCGTAAAATTATGGACAAACGTAACTCACCAAAAATGTAGAGTCTTGTAGTAAATTGTAACACGTGTTGTAATTTAACATTAACCCAACACACGTGTCAAAGTGAAAAATTCATTCAAGGTACCCAAATACGTTGGATTTAAAGTGAGTTCTATTATGAGATCAGTAGTATTTTGTTTGTTTATTGATATTCCAAGTCACTTTCGGGGGGCTTATTAAGGGGGGGAGCGTAAGTTGGAAGAGAAATGGAAATGGAAATGGAAATGGAAAGGAAATGCATGGGGAAATCCACGTGAAAGACTGACAATGCGGTGGGGTTTATACAATAGCAATGTGGCAATTCGATGACGTCGTTTTCCCTCAACACCTCTTCACGTGATACTCAAATCTCCTTGGGTCAACTACCTCTTCCTACGTGTCTTTAATTTCCACGTCGGACCTTCCTTAATTCCTCCCTAATTAATCGCAATTAAAATTTTCAATTCTTACTTTGGTCCATACGGCCATACCCATGTGATTCGCTTCATCACCTTATTTCTTTGTTCCCCTTCCTTTTCCATTTATAGCTTTTGCATGTATATATGTATCAATAGTCAAGTTTCCTCTTTAATTAGTCGGTATCTTAATCTCTATATCTAGATAAATATATTGATTAAGTTGGTCTTTCGACTTAAAGTAAATGAAACTGTATGCCTTTGAAAAAAGAGTTCATGAAACGACATTCATCACAAAGTTTCTTTTTACAAAATGATCCATATATATATAGTCATCAAAAGTGGGACATGTAATAATTTGGGATTAAGGTCACAACCCCGGCCAACAAAAGCTACTTCCAAGATCCTGATCCTTTTTTTTATGTGTAAAACTTGCATGGCGCAGCCTGATTACCCATTGATCCAAGTCATTAACTCTTGTTATTGGTTGTTACAAAGTTATTAATTAAATCATTAACTTAGCTACATGTAATCAACAACTTGATGTGTATATATATATGTACGTCAACGCTTAAGTTAAAAAAACTAAGATGGCATTTACTATGTATATATACTATAGTATATAGTATTATTTGGTTTATCTTCTTGAGATTTTGTGCACATTGGGCATCACGCTTGGATATGCATTTGCTATTCCCATGCCATGCCTTTTCTATTGAACTTGTGTGCAGGACATAATTTTGTTTCATTAGTTTTATTACAAAACGTGAGAATATATATTTTTGGATAGTTAAAACAGATAAGTCAATGCATATATTATGCAATATATATAATACTAATATTTGCTGTGGGTAAGTAGGCAGGACTTCGAGTATTTGATCCTTAATTAATCAACAAATTTATGAACAATGCAAGTGGCCGAACTAACATTTTATATGCATTTTCGATTCACACTCTCAAAGAAGCTTCATTTTTCGACACAATCGTATTATTGATGTTAATTTCAACATCAAATTACCTACCTTTCTTCGTGATTATTTATGTTCCTTCTTTTTTTTTTTCTCGTTTGAATTGCTGACTTTGATGTTTGAGGTTTGAGATTTGGATGTTATATACAAGAAATATTGCCGACTTTTAGCTAGCTTTGTCAAATATATGATCTAAATTTTGGATCTTCAAAACAAAAAATATCGACACTCTGTTGATCATTTGATTCTTCGTTTTAGATAAAGTTATATATACTGTTTGAAAGTAACTCAACTTGTCTTCGTAATAAATTGTCGAGGGAAACATTAATTTTATTAGATATATAATAATTTATAATTTGATAAAAATTAATTTGGAGAACAAAAAAGAAAAAAAAAGAAGATTGTCTTTTCTTTGCTTTTTGGCTGGTACAGACAACTCTTTTCATTTGATGAGTACTTGTGATTGTGAATCATAGAACAATAAGATTTTCTGTTTGAGGGAACTGATCAAAATATGGGAAAGGTTCAAAGAAACTAAAAAAAAATGTCATTTTCTTGATGTGAGCTTCGGCAATTCTTCATCAGAGAAAAAGGATCATCATGTCAACTCTTGTTCTGGATTGGGGCATTGGGCTTCTCGGCCTCATATTTATAACATGGAAACTTAACATTATTTCGGAATTTTGGACCACTGGCCCTCTCTCACACAATTATGAATCATGAATTAACCCATATGTAGCAACCTAGACAAATCTTTTCCAAATAATAAACCAACCTTTTTAAAAAATGAAATGACTTTACATTTTTCACCAAAAAAAAAAACTTTACATCTTTATAGAACCCATATTCGGTGGTCACATACTCACATTCGAAGTAAGTCATATTGGCTTTTAAACGAAGAGACTAATTTGAATTTGAAGTTGAATTGTATTGAAGTATAAATGGAGAGAATTCTTTTTAATATCTATTTTCTTTATTTATAAGACTTTAATCAGAAACATTACTTTTACAATATTTTATTTACAAAAAATCTCAAATCAAAATTAAAAAAAAAAACTTCAATATAATAATTTATAAACAATCGCCCCCATGGCCACTAACATCCCACAACTTCTTTTTAATTTATTTTTTTCTTCTTAATTTTGATACGTATATATAGAACTAGATTTGTGAAGCATAAGAGACCAAAGGCAAGACTGTCCAAATGTTAGCCAGAATGGTGTAAAAAGAGTCGGTTGCCTCCTAATGCAAGATCAAAATGAACAAATTTTCATTTCTCAAAAGCATAATAAAACCTTACCAAAAACCCATATTTATTCCTCCTTACCCGAATCCCAACCCAATCTAACTCAATCTAGGAGCTAAATAAATAAAAAGGTTTTTCTTTTGAAAGAAAAAAAAAGTATATAATAAATAAATAATATAAGAAATGGTCAAACATTTTTATCAGAAAACCCATGTGAGATTTCCCACTAAGGTCCAACATTAGCACATAGAGGGTTCACTGAATTTTCAGAAAAGGTGAGCCCCCTTGTCTGTAAATATAAGGCATAAACCCTTATTCAATCCCTTAATGCCCTGTATTTTTTAGGACACGCTTTTAATACACTGACGAAATATCTTATGGGACGAATATTTGATGCATGAAAAAAACATATTTGATACTCTATATATATGAAATTTTACTATTCTAGATGACAAGATTGCAGAGAAATTGGGAAATCTCAAGCATTTTCAATAAGGTTTTTCTGTACATGGAAAGGAACAGCTAACTACCATTAGAAAGATCACAAATACCTTCTATGTACTGATTTATATCTTTGCTTTCTATTTTGATGCACCTTCATCTATAAGTTTATTTATTTATGAGCCATGAATAATATTTGTGTATAATGATTCACTATTCCATATACCAATTAATTTAGAGTTGAATAGTTGCAAGTTCCCAATATCCGACAATCATATTAAACTCAAACTGCTAATGAGAAAAACTCTTTTAAAGCCATTTTCTCATTTCGCAAGATCTGAGATAACTCTTCGATCTAACAAGAGTTGGTTTATTAATTTAAAGTTCTAGTCGTCAATGATTTAACCTAATATGAATCTATACATCCATATATATGTCCAATGTGAAAGGTATCTGATAATTACTCAGACAGTTGATATCTTTTTACAATGTGAATTATTATTAGAAAGCTACTAAACAAAGTAGCAATTGGGAACAACAATGTTTAACACATTGCCATATATGGGTGGTGGAAGTTGGGAAATGGATTGCAGGGTCCAGCACTATTAATAGGATTTAGAATACTAATATGAAACAGGGGAAAATGAACTGCAATTGAGACTAGACATAACATTGACTAGAGTCAATAGACACAACAGAGCTCACCAACTAGTTCAACGCTAACTACAAAACACAACATCGTTCATATAAAGGATGGGAATTAATTGGTTTATCTTCTTGCTGCAGATTTTACAGATTCGTTGACCCTTGTTCTAATTGCTTTAAGACCTAACTTCCCAAAAAAAAAAAGGTGAACATAGCTTTCCAGAGACAATGACATTGTTCTATCCTGCAGACGACCCAATGAAGGAGAAGATAATACTATAAAACAAGATGATTTTTTTTTTCTTTTGTGATGATAAAAATGAAATATGCCCCAACAAAAAAGAAAAGGGTATTTGTTATTTTATAAAAAATAAAACATTAAAAATATATGTTTGTTGGTTGGTCGGATGAGATTTTAGTGAGGAAAATTAAAAATTAGGGGTCCCCTCTCTAAAGAACAAGAACACAATCTAAATCTATCTCTTGGGACAACATTCTTTTTCGATTTGTCCTATTTGAAGGGTGGGATGTATTCTTAGAATTGAATCATGGAAAATTTGTCCCAAAGCTGTTTCAATATAGATATCGATATATTTATTAGTAATATTTATAATATTCCTTCACATTTAGGGAGAAAAAAAAAAGAACGTGAGTCAAAACTTTTTGATCACCTTCTTCTACTCTCTACAATGATCCATAGGTGGTCCAAAGATTTATAAATGTGTATATATCCTTTTCGGTGGACATGATCAACCAACCATTGTTATTTAACTTCGATATTGATAAGTTTTGCTCAAAAAGAAAATCATGATGAGTCTATTTTTTCCTTTTATTTTTTGTTTTTGAAAAATTGTTCTATAACAATTCTTTTTTTTTTTTTTGCTACATCTTGTTCTATCAATTCTAAGAATTCAATTGTGGACCTACTCCGTCTGCTACAATTTGTGTAAATTTATTTCATACCATCTATGTTGATAAATTTTATTTAAAAAAAAAAAGAAAGGAAAGACAAAAGAAAAATGATTGTAAAACTAGTGACAAGGGGACAAAATTCCTTAAATTAATTGTATGGAAAAAAATTATTTTGGGCCAGTTATAATTTAAGTTGGGCTTCTATGTTTCTGCTAATTAAATATGGGCTTGAGCCCATACTTAAAATTTCTCATCTCGCGCTTTGTTCATTCAAACCATGGAGCCCATCCATCGAGAGCCCCAGGACAAATCTACAGTCCAAAATCATTTTATTATGACATGAATGAACAAGATGAGCTTTACAAATGTCAAAAAAAAAAAAAGATAAAAAAAGAACAAGATGAACTTTACCATCAACTTTAAAACAATTAAGAGTGTAAATGCGAGCTAACATAAGTTTGATTTCCAGAAACGAAATGCACGAAATGCTAACAAAAAGCCCACAAAGGGACACAAAGCCCGCACATAAAGTGACACATAAAAGTCACGCAGTGGGATTTGGGTTTTGAACAATCTAATCAGGTAGGATGCACTTAACAATAACATTGAGCTCTGAGGTTAATTAATTTTGCTAGTCAGACTGAATATATTAAATAATTAAGCTTAAATTATTATAGTATAATAATAATAATAATTGATTAACATAAGAACTCCTTTCTTCTAGTAAACCACTTGAAAAAGACAGAAACATACAACTGTTAACTCTTGATTTGTTTAAGCAAAAATCCTAATTAAAAAATATTAATTATAGACACAGAGCCAACAAAGCTGGAAAGAAGATGAATTAAGCATTTCTAATTCTCTATAGTGGGCTCCTTCCTTGTGCTAGAGGTCTTTCTTAATTTAAGATTAACATATAGTTAACCCTTTAATATAAATAATTCACCTCCATTGCTACTTTCTGCATTCATTTTCACTTTCGGACGTTGACGCAACAACTGATCTTTATATTCTTCCATAGTCAATCTTACTTCTAAGCCATGGCTAGTACTGATGATAGTGGTGAGAATAATTTTTGCGACGAGTATTTGCTACTCAAACCCGAAGAAGCAAGCTTCTTCGATCTTTTTCGCCTACTTTTTTCTTCTGATCAGTTGGAAAAAGGAAAATTCATTGATTGTCCTCAAGGGTACGATCTTAAGAATTTTCGTCGCAGATGGCTCATCTTCGTCTCCATTGTGGCTCAGAAACTCTTGCTTCTAGTGAGAAGACCTCTCGCCATTGTCGGGAATGTGGTCGAAACGTGGCTAAATCTTCTATCAGAAAACGGCGGTTTTTTCAAGCTCCTAGTAAATCTTTTTACAGGTTTGTTAATTTGTCATCAGTTGCATGCATGAAGATTAATTGGTTTTGTCGCTAAAAATGGATATTTAAGGTAACTGATTTATATTGCAGGAAGATTGGTGTGGCCTGATAAAACATCGGCGAGGTTCAGATCTATATTGGGACAGATCGACCGTCGCATTGACTTAGACGACAACATAAAACCCGACGACACCAAATACAAAGCTATGCTTACTATGATGGCTTCTAAATTCTCGTACGAGAATGAAGCCTTCATTCAAACCAACATCACGGAACATTGGAAGGTTTGTTTAGCCTAGGGTTTGCGTTTACGCCACATTAATATTGATTATTATTTTGAACAAGACAATGAAAATAAAGAACGATTTATATATGTAAGCAATGAAAAGTAAAACTTCATCCTTAATTATTCAAACAAGAAATAATTAATTAGAGTTCATCGTGTTCATATTAAGACACTATTCCATTCTCATTATATATATTGAAATGATAATATTAATTAATGATGGTGATTTTTTTTGTTTGGTGCAGATGAAATTCTTGAAGTTTTATAATTTCTGGAACGGTACGTCGTGTTTGCAAATTGTTTTAATATATTCTTTATTTAGAATTATATATACCATGATGACCTTAATTAATGTTTTTTAAGGGGTAAAACAAAATTATTTTTATGATCAAACTATATATCATCGCTATAAATTAATTAAGACTGACTTTGTTCAGACTTTTAGAACATTATTATTATTGTTACTGTAATTAAAAATTAACTAGAAATTAATGAAAGCTGGAATGGATCTAATCTAAACATGTTAACAATTAATGAAAATGAAGATTTATAGTCAGACATTTAACATTTATTTTATTAATAAAAAACAAAGGATAAATATTGTATTAGAAAATTAAAACAATGAGGAATAATTGGGATTGGTCCACAGTGCACATGAATCATGATTATCTAATTAGCTTGATCTCAGAAATTCCATAGTCTCTTTCTTGTCTAGCTTGCCTAACTAATTGGTTTAATTATAGAAAAAATTTGCTTAATTAAATCACTACTAGTTTCGACCAAGCAATTAGACAGCTTCAAGCAGCACATCAAGCAATAGACTATGAATGGAGAGTCAACATTATATAAGCATCCATCCTTAATTTCACATTCTAGGTAAATTGAAAGGATCGATCACGTGCTGCATCTAATTTAAGATTTTCCATCAATTCAATTCAATTCATTTAATGGGAAATTCTTCAAACAAGGATTCATTAATTAATTTGTCCCCAATTAATTATATTCAAGCACTACTAATTAGTAGTAATATGTTTTCAACAGATTACCAACAACGTTACTCAACCCAAGGCTTCATACTCCAAGACACACAGGCCAACCCCAACATGACCGTGGTTGCATTCAGAGGCACCGAGCCATTTGCCGCCGATGACTGGCAGGCCGACGTCGACATTTCATGGTACAAGCTTAAGAACGTAGGCAAGGCCCACCGTGGTTTCATGAAGGCTCTAGGCCTGCAAAAGGAGGGTTGGCCCAAGGAAATCACTGACCAACATGAATTTGCTTACTACACTATGAGAGAAAAGTTGAAAGAGATATTGAAAACAAATGACGAAGCCAAGTTTATAGTGACAGGGCATAGCTTAGGAGGGGCATTGGCAATTCTGTTTCCATTTGTGCTGGTTTTACATGAGGAGGAATGGTTGTTGAACCAATTGGAAGCGGTTTACACGTTTGGGCAGCCGAGGGTTGGGGACGAGGAGTTTGGGGAGTTCATGAAGGAGAATTTGAGTAAATATGATGTGAAATATTTCAGGTATGTTTACAACAATGACTTGGTTCCTAGGGTTCCTTTTGATGACAAGACCCTTTATTTCAAGCATTTTGGACCATGTCTCTTCTTCAATAGCTTCTACAAAGGAAAGGTAATTACTAATTAGTTCCCCAATACCAAAATTTTGATTAGAAAAATACCCATTTTGAAAAATACTATTACTAATTGCTAATTATTTTT
>AWWV01010507.1:0-28658 GCA_001974805.1 Corchorus capsularis | reverse complement strand
TTTATTGCAATTTTGCAGGTTTTGGAGGAGGAACCAAACAAGAATTACTTCTCTTTGATATGGTTGATACCAAAATTCTTCAATGCAATGTGGGAGCTGATTAGGGGTTTCATTTTGCCTTACTTGAAGGGTCCAGACTATAAGGAAGGTTGGGTTCTGAGATTGTGGAGGGGATTTGGATTAATAATTCCAGGGGTAGCGGCTCATGCTCCTCAAGATTATGTCAACTCTACCCGATTGGGATCTTTGCCCTCCTCATATCTTCCCACTCAAGACCTGGATTATAAAAAGACTACTTGATTCATACTCACAAGCATAGTTATTAAATCCAGATAATTATAATCTTAGTCTTAGTATTAATTAAGGATTATCATATATTGTATCGCGAAGATCATACAGTGAGAAGTTTTAAAATTAAGTATGAATTAACGTATATACCTGTAACCAGATGATAAGAAGAATTTAGACTCTTATAGTTAATGCAATAAAGAATCTTATGTGGGATATATAAAATGCCATAAGCTTTATTTGCATCTATTTGACCCTCATCAATATTCTATTAATGTTTCGAGAAAGAAAGTAGAAGAGAGAAATGATATTTCCATTTCCATTTCCATTGCAAACTGTCATGGTAAGATAAAACTTGAAAGGTTGATTTACATACATACATGCATATAGGATTTTATTAGTCAAACATTCAGGAAATCTTGGAAGTCCCAGAACATAGCAACTGGGGGGTCTTGCACAATTCTGGAACATTGATGGAAGGTTGTTGTGGTGCTTCATTCATGCAAAACTGCAGTGACACTGATTTAGTGTTCGTATAAAAGTTGCTTCCTGTACAATATCCCAATATCTCCCATGGTTTTTGGTCTTAAAACTGGCAAGAGATCAAAATAAACATTTTCAGCACAAAAGTCTTTCCAATTTCAAAATGAAAATATTTAACTAGAATCCCATTCTCTACATCTCTAAATTGACAAGTAAACAATCATGTCTCGTTTACAATGCCGTATAATCAAAACTTTAAGTAGTCTAGCATGGGATGTTGTCATGTTGAAGCATCATTTTAAATAACAAAAACAGTATGTTTAGCAAGTGCTGCAGTGCATTGAACTGCCTGGGATATTATATCAAAAATAGATTATTGACAGGTGCCTCATAGTATGAATGCTCTTTAATTACTCTTTAATCACGTACATATGTTGAAATATTAAATATGTTCTGACATATTTATAATATGTTCTGACAGTCTAAACTCTAAAGTGAGAATGATGATACTCCATGCACGCACATGCAGGAAAAGAGGAGAAAAGGAAAAAAAAATCTTTAACCAATCATGAAACCTATATGCCTGAGTCTCATGTTATTTCTCCTTGCCATCATCTTTTCCAATTAAAAGAATAAAGCAAAAAATTTGAAACGAAACAACTTTTTGAAGCAGAAATTACCTGGTACTTTATGCTTCATTGAACAACAGATAGCTAAGTGAGGCATTAAAATGCATGGCAGGTGAAGCAACCACTCAATGAACCCATCTGGCGCGTTCTGAATGATATAGCCTTATGTGAGGTCCTTGTAACTTGGTGGGCCTCATTGGCTAACATTGAACTCCTCATTTCTTGGGCTCTCTTTTGAGCTGATCTCAGTTTATTCATTATCTTATCCATTGATGATGATCTCTTCTTTTCGAGCTTCATCTGAAATACATTGTTGCATCAGTAATGATGAAGAAATTAAGCAACTTGATCATGCTAGATCCTTTGCATTTAACCAAAAATTGTTTAAATATGCATTCATAGTACTATATTTTTATCTGCATCAGTAGTTTCCACTTATCAAGTATATTCAGATTAAGAACAACTAATTTTTCCCAGAGCAAGTAATATCTACATGCAATTCCCGATAGATATAACATCTTTTCATGAGCAAGCTAAAGGTGCCAAAAGGAATGGAAGATACTTTTAAAAGAAAGAAATCATCTGCTGGAGAGATTTCTTTTTCCAGTATCAAGAATTCAAGATTGATCATCAACTTAGATATCTCATTAAAGTTACTTCAATTGCAGATGAAGAAGTAATCAAGGAGAAAATTAACCTCTAGTTTCCTTATGGCTGCCTCAGCCTTTGCCTTCTGGAGATTCTCCCAAGCTGTGATTTTGGCTTCTTCTCTTTTGACCCTGCAAAAGAGACGTAAAGTTCATATACATATAACCAAATTTGTTATTTAAACATTTCAATTTCTTCTTCTATTCTCTCAGATTCATCAGCTTCTTATTCCTGAAGATAAACATGGACAATTCAGAAAAACCATTCACTGAGTTGAGGTAGGACTAGCTAGTGGCTACATTAAAGTAATAAGTTGAATGGAGTTTCATATCAAGACCTATAAATTAGCAAAATGTGAATCCCACAAAATCTAGCATCTGAAGCTCACACAAGGTCATAAATCATAATCTTTGCTACGTTAAGCATTGTATTGCAATCATTTGAAGCTTATCTTCCAGGAAGAATGTAATTGAGGTTCAAACAGAGAGTTTTATTGGAAATGTCTAGCTTGTTGTTACCGAGATCTTTGAGTGTTTGGCAGACAGGATTGTTTATTCCTTGCTTTAAAGCATTTTTATCAATAGGGACAGCATTGTTAATTCCTTGCTTTAAGGGATATTTATCAATAGGGTCTAAGCAGTCACTTCCAAAGTTACTAAAACACCAGGATGTAATGGTAAAGCAGACATACTTGGAAACATTCTTTCCTGTCTCTGTCACATCCCAGGTTGATGCACGGGTGTCAATAGCTCTCTTTCTCCAATCATCAACAATTTCTGAGCTCTTCCCATTGTTTCGAGCTTTATGCTTCTTTGACCACCTAGTCATTGTGACTCTTTCGTCTACCTGCACATCTCTCACTTCTGATTTCGAAGAATGGATGCTCTGAAGTTCCATGATAGGTAGAGCAGAAGGAGTTGATGGAGAGAAAGAAGGCCTTCCTTTGGGAGACGAGTTGCTGCTACCCGGTGGGCTCATTTGTGTTGCCATGTCTCTTCTTGAGACAGTACGAGAAATATCAGTTGCTGCATCCTTGACTGCGTCATGATTTTCATCTGCATCTTTGATACAAAAACAATTCGAAAGATCAGATAACAACAACAACCTATCTCTTGATAAAACAAAGCTTAGATTTGGCAGATGGCCTATATTGATATATCATGGATAGAATAGAAAAGGGAGGGGGGAGTCCTGAAATACAAAATCCTACTTGGCTCATGTTAAGTTGCCTGGAATGGCAGATTCTTTTATGTTACAACAGTACCTATATTGAGAGATAGGTTTAATGATGAGTTGTGATTTACTGAAAATGCATCAAATATAAACTTTTAATTTAAGATTAGATCTATATGGATGACAACATAAGAAAAGGGAGAAAAAAAATTTCATAATTGATCTAGCAGTTTTCAGAGTGCACTCAATAAGTGGAGACGGTTGATGTAAGCCCAAAAGCCCATAATATCACCTAGCCTAGAAATATTGAACCATTGAGATGGACACGTACCTTGACAAGGCAATGATGGCGGATTCGCTACCTCAGAGCATCCATGCACACTAACAGAACGGGCCATGCAAGGCTCAGTCCGAACAGCAAATCCTCCACCATGACTACGAGAATGAATCGCTAAACCATCAGCTGAAATTACACCAGCTGAAAAAGGAGAACCAGCCATGAAATTCCCAGGATGCCCCCCATCAAACATGTGAACTGCAGGGGAGTACAGTGAATAGTAAGCAATTCCAGGAGGACCAAGTGGACCACTCTTTGATTTTGGTCTTCTTTGTGGATGCACAATGGATTGCCTCACACCACTATCCCCTGAAACAGGACTAAAAATCCACCTCTCAGCATCTTCCCACTTTGAAGGCAAGGTCCTTCCATTGTTAAAAGGCAACACCCCAGCAGCATTTCCCTGCCTCCTTCCACCATTGTTATGCAATGGCACACGTTCAGAACTCCAACCTTTCTGCATCCCAACACTCGAGTGATGATTATGATAATAATTAGGAGTCCCGGGACTGGGAAATGCACCCGATTTCCGTGTCGCAACAGAGCCTTTCTTCATAGACCCCAACCGCGGAGACGAAGCAGTGACATTATTGAGATCTAATGAAGCTTGTCTTCTCTTATCAGGATTCTTCAATAAAGCATCAGATCTAGTCCTCCTATCCTGACACTCTATAATAAAATACACCAAAAAAAACCCCCAATCTACAATCATGACATTTTTGACGAAATATTAAACTTAAAATAAAATCTTCAAAAGCAAAGCTAAAGGTACCTTTAAGAGCAAGAGAGAATGAGTTCCTCGCTGAATCTATGAGCAGATTTTCGTCCTCTACTAAATGAGCTGCATCCTTTTCTTCTTTTTGAACTGCTTATTATTGGTAAAGGCAGAAAGGATGGGGACAATGACAACGAGTGAGTGAATTTGAAATAATTTTTTGGGTGTATTCGTTTTCCTTTTAGCATAATTTTTGGGTGCAGTTTCAATTTTAACTTTTTCAAAAGAAGCTAATAATGAAAGAAAATATTGAGAGTACCTTTCACTTTTTCTCCTTTTCTGGAGAGACGACTGTGCTTATGGACTATTTTAGCTTTGTTTGGATCTGGATCTGGTCCACTTGAACTCTCATTCTGATCTCCTCCTTCATGTGCTGCCAAATGCTGCAAAATATCACATTTCAAAACATTATTTTCCCTTTTCCCCCTTTTCCGAAATTATAAAAAGAAACAGATACTAAATTAGAAAAAGATAAAAGCTTAATCAGATTAAATACTAATGCATGCAAATCGATTAACAACGATCGATCACAATGTACACTGTCATAAATTGCTCTCTGCTTACTACATTGCACGAAAAAATTGAGATTAAAAATTTCAAACAAAATAGAGTAGAAAACTTTTGAGAAGTTACCAAAGAGAGTTCGGAAGCGAGAGAATCGTGGTCGTGAGCATCGGAAGCGAAAGAGCAGCGATCGACACTAGCGGAAGCCGAAGAGAAAAGGCTAAAGTTTGATTCCAAAGTGAATATAACAGAGTCAGGGCTCGCATCTCGAGCTCTGTAACCTGATGATCTCACTGAGCTCGGTTCTTGAAACCCTAGCTCCGCCATTTTCTTCACTTCTTCCTTCTTCAGTTCTTCAACAGTCGGCCATTTTTTCTTTCCTTAAAATTATTCTTTCTTTTCCGTTTTCTGCTTCTGTTGTTTGTTATGGAGTATATATATGGCGGGTTAAAGACGAAAGCCTTTTTTTTTTTAAATCCCTATTTTATTTTTTTGGGTTATTAGTGGGTTTGCTGCTTTTAATGTTACGGTACGGGCTTTTGATTGCATTTGGACTGGAATTTTGACTGTTTAGAAATTGACTATAAAGCCCTTGGATTTATGATTATTTAGGATTAATAATGAGGATAAAAAGGACATTGAGACATGGTTTTGTGGGAGGAATTACGGAAGTTGTCACCTTCAAAGAGAATAATTTTTGATAAAGATGTGATTATTCTTTTTCGTGTAAGACAAATTATGGGCATTAAATGATGGTGTCTGCTAGGTGAAAACGGTGCCGTTAATTGCCATTTTGGCAAAAAATGGATGAACTTAATAACTAACGCCACCACCGTTTAAAAGCTCTCATCTTTCAACGTTTGTGATTTGTCAACTTTTAAATTTTCTTTCATCTAATTAAAATTTTGAGAATGAAATTATTGATAAAATTTTAAAAATAATGATTCTTTGCATAACAATTAGTAGTCAAAATAATAATGGAAAGTAAATGGAATAGAAAACAAAATAAATCAAAATAAAGTTGAAATTGACCACATGATTAGAAATTCCATCATATGACATATGACTTGAAAGAAAATAATGCCATTTTCTTTTCTTTTAGTAGAAGCATGGTAGTAGTAATTTTCTCTGTGTTTAACCAAATCAGAGTCGAGTCAAATTAAATTCCAAGCATGAGATGAGGAAGGAAATTCTCTCAATATTTATTTGTTGCATTCAAAATATTTGAAATCGAAATCTTACTTAATAAACATTAATTTTTTTTTCACTCAATCTAACATAGTGTTGTTGAATCAATTTTATGATAACTAGTTATAATAATGACCATCATATAAAACCCCCAAAAAGGTGGAAACTTATAGCTCCCTACGCTACATCAACAATTCTAAATGTGAAAAAAGTGACCGCAATTAGCTCAATATTGAACCTTTACTACTTTTCACTAATATATCCAATTAATAAGATGCATTATTATTTGACTAAATTAAGATGTTATGTTGCAAATTCACATTACAAAGAAAGACAACAAAAGCACATAATTTCCACCGAATTGATTGTCTTTTTATTCAAGGTAAATTTTTTCTTGTTTCTTCCTCCTCCCATGTTTGTCTCAAAGAAATGCAATGCCTTGGGCATGATTTCAAGAAACAGAATAATAATAGGCAAATTATACAATACACCGGCGGTGGAGTTTAGAAAATTACACAAGCGGGTCCTAAAAGGTGACATGTGTCCCTTAGGGACTAGATTGAAATATTTAAAACTTAATTAATTCAAAAAAGGGACATGTGTCAACTCCACAAGCCACTTGTGGAGTCCAAAATTTACACCGCCGGTGTATCATATAATCACCCAATATATATATACTAAATCGAATAGAAGCCTAGTCAACGAGGGGAAAATTGTTGTTGCAATGTGGTTTTCTTATTTGTATTTTCATGGAAAAGCAGCAAAGAGTTGGATATTAAGTTATGGGCGGTGGATCAAATGTTTCTTGTCCCCATCAAAACTGCCGCACTTTGTGCACAAATAATCTTCTTCTTCTTCTTCTCTTCATTACATGGATATATATTTGTCAACTATTTTTACTGTTTTTTTTTTTTGCCCATTCTTTAGTCTACAAATTTTTTGTCAAGGAAGCTTCCCTTCTTTTCTTTCTCTTGCATGTGGCTCATTCTTTCTCTTCTTGGTATCCAAGGAACTTTGCCACATCAACGTGTACAAAATTTTTGTGCTGCTCTTCTTTGCTTGTCAAAGAATTTATTACATAAATTGATGTGTCGTAGCAGAGCAGAAGACAAAGAAAAAAAATTTAAAAAAATCCTCGAGAATACAAAGAATTCACCATCGCCATCCCCACAGGAAAATATTTTGTACACACGGTTGTCAGCTGTACAGCCTGGAGCCATACGGGTCAAACCGGAAAGTAACAGTGCTATAACAAAATTATTATAATAGTAAAATTAGTAAATAATTGAATCACCGGTGTTTTGGGAAAAAGAAAAACAAAATTAAACGTGATGGTCTGAGTGAGACGAATTCAATATCTCTTTATGTAAAGTCTCTTGATTTGAGTTTTCTGAATCGATAAAACTCTTTTAATAGAAGTCTTTGGTTTGAGTTTTTTGGTAAAATTTTATTGATATGATAAGAGAGCGATGAGCTTTAACTATTTTTTTTGCTACTCATGAACATGATATTGAAATGGGCTACACAATAGGAGGTAGTCCTTTTCTTTCCCATAATCCCACCCCGTCCATCCCAGGATTCGAACTCGAAACCTCCCACAAGAAGCCCCAAGTTTTAACCACTGGGATGTCCTCTTAGGGACATGAGCTTTAACTATTCTTTATAGCCAGGTTTGGTTTTTAGTTTTTAGTACTGCCCACTTGAGCTGTAGCAAATTCAGAAGAAAGCTATTGCTATTGTTGTTGTTTGTTGTGGTTGATTGATATTATTATTGGTCAGTCAGGTTAGGTTTGTTTCCATTCAATCAGGACTGGACCCAACTCTTTTTTTGGACTAGAAAGATTCGAAAGGCAAAGGGCAAAGGAGACTCCGTTCAAGTGTCCTTTTTAACCCAAATTTTTATTTGGGATTCATATTTTGATTTGATTTGATTTTGTTTTGTTGTATATCTCAAGGTATTGACCCCAGTTAGATTAGCCTTTAAGATGATCTTTGTCTTCTTTTTATAACCCAAAAAAATGCAAACCCAAGTGATCCATGAGATCAATTTTCTATTGGAACCAACCTTTTGAGATACTCGATGGACACCATTTTTATATTTGCAAGCTTTCTGCTCATAACTAATCAGCTTTATTTTTTGATAGCACATGCTCTCATAATAATAATAATAAACTATATAGTACTCTTTCCCAACCCAATTCTTAAATTCATACAACTAGATTATCTAGTTGTTGCAACTACATTCTCAAACACCCTAAAAAGCATATATTTAGCATAAAGAATGAATTAACTAACCAAAAATCCCCATTGTCAAAATCTTCATCTGCATTAACAAGTTGTCATATCTCAGTCTGATAACAAACAAGAAGAGGGGGACCTCATTCTAACTCTGTTGAAGTCAATGATCACCATGCATTAAATAACAAACTACAGTTCATAAAGCTAAAAAAAAATAGTTAAAAAAAAATGAATGACAAATGAAGGAGTCATGCTGGCGCATGGATGCGCACGAGGGACTCAGATGATGAAAAGGAAGGCAAGGCAGTCGACCTGGTGGTTGCTACAAGGCCTAACTCGAAGTTATGGCGATTCCAAAAATTACAAATGCAAATGCAACTACTACTTCTGACTTGCATCAAACCACTACCTAAATGAAGCATTTTATGCATAGTTTTAGGCTGCTGGTACAAAAATCTTTATTGTGGACCGAAAGAAGCAGAAGAGAAAGAAAAATAGAAAAGGCCGGTTGTTACAACTAGCATAAAGAACACAAGAGGTGAAAACCTGCTCACCTAACAATAAATCAGACGGACCGACACATTCGACAAGGTTAAAACAGATTATAAACAAGATTGTTGCCATCAGAATAGTTCTATTTGTCATCTTTTTAACATATATTACAATGGATTTTGTTCTATATGCCATAATATCTGTACATCTTCCTCCATTTCAGTCATAAGGTGACGATTCTATGACCTACATATATTATCAGAGAGATATGTTTCGCTCTTGTAAATTGATTATCAACGCACTTGCATTACTTTCTACAACAGCATGACTTAATTCAACATAACTAAAATGGGGGGGCTGGGTGACCGCTGAGGCAAACCCACAAAACAACATTTAATATCATCAGGTGGCTTACCATCCACAAAAAGGCTGACCCCATTCTCCATCACTCCAAACGAATAATGCCAATTTATTGTCCACTTACTGCCGTCTCCGTAAAGTAAGCAGTTATTGCCTTCAACTTGCCATTCAAAAAGTTCTTCTCAACCTAAGATCATAGACTTTTGCCTTTAGCAATAAGAACGAGATAAAAGGTTCAACAGCAGAAAGTAAAACTACTTCACAAACTATAGGGTCTAGACTATTAGATAAGGTACTTTTGAAAAAAAAAACAGAATTGAAAAGGGAAATGGGAATAATTGGTACAATTTCTCATAATCACCATCGAAAAATCAGTAAGAATTAGTATTCTATTAGCTACCCAGTTGCCTGAAACTTGTGGCTCCAAATTTGTTCGTAGTTAACTGATTAATTCAAAAGATTGTCCTAAGAAACAATTGAAGATCATGTTTATTACAGACTGAGGACCATGATTTGAGCAGAGGAGCTACAGATAAAATATCTAGTTTTGAGAACATCACAAATCTCTTTATCTAATATGACAAATATGGTGTTTTCAACTGTAAGGTATGCTCCTGTGGTAATACCTACTAAGTACCCATATCGTTAAAATTCACTGATGAACAAGATTCAAAAATTACCTCTACTGACCAAGGAGGCTCTGAAGACAGAGATAACTCTGCCAATTGGTTGACATCTACATTTCTAGGGAGAAACATTACAATTCTGCACGCAATTTTCTTTGCAACATTAAACAGGAAATATCTGCAGAAGTACAACCAGAGTGAAAGTAAGACAACTTTTAAGAGGTACCCACAAAAAAAAAGAAAAAAAAGAAAGAAATTAGTCATTAGCATAATACAACTTTTTGGCAGAAGAAAAGAGTAATACCCGTCACATGGCCTAAGCATTGTCTTGAGGTCGTATATCTCTACTTTGGTGTAATCAGGACCCCCCCAAGGAGGTGATAAGAAAACAGTGTCTGCCTGCAGCACCAGAAACATTGCTGTAAAAATTATTAAAATGAAGCGGAATAGAAAGGAAAAGCACATGAAAATTACTATGTTCTACCCCAGACTTCAGCTTTATAGAGAAGCAATAATCTAGAGATATAAGATCTAGAGTTTCCTAGTCAGTGCCACATTAATTGCATAATACTATATCAAAATCCATATGTTGAGGGACAACCATCAATATTGAACTCTCAAGATCAGACCTTGGGAAAGGATGGTCAATGTACAGGATAAAAATAACTTGCCATGTAAAATTAGAAAAATAAAACTGTCAATATGCAATAAGCCAATGGTACCTTCAATTTAGGTGCCAAGACGAAAAAATCTCCCATTACAAAGTCTATCCGATCATTGACACCATACACAGCAGCATTATGATATGCATACTCTATCTTCTTTGGATCGATATCAATAGCAATTACATGTGAACTCCTGAAGAATCACATGGCACAAGAAATTAAAGTACGGACATAACATGCAGAGCAACATAAACAAGGAAAGATGGAGTTTCAATAATACTCACCTCTGGGCAAATTGAATGGCATTCCCACCAGCTCCAGTAAAAGCATCAACTACAATGCCATTCCCACAACGGGAAGCATGATGCCTAGCAATAAGCTCCGGAGTGACTGAGAACCATCCTTCCTCATCCATTTTTATACCCTCATCAAATCTGGAGAATAGCAGGTACCTCTGACACCAATATTTACCAATAATGGCAGAATGCTCCTCAAACATTCCTTGGAATTGGAGTTCTGTAGAAAGGAAGAAAATCACAATTAACCAGTTATTATAAAATATAACAGGGGATAAGAAATGCAGCAGCTATAAATAGAAAGCAAATATCATTATGGGCTATTACAAGTGTTTGAAGAAACAAGCAAACACACACATAGACAAAGATATAAATAGGTTTCGTTATTGTGCCTTTATGGTGGTAGGTTCACATCAATGGCCTGAATTCTTCATTAGCAGATGGAACATACTAAACAAAAGCCCAAAACCATCTTTGGTGCACTTTACTGCTTCAGGATTCCCTTCAAAAGTACTAAAGAGATTCTTACTTTAACATTTCTAGATTCATAGCTGGATCATGAATCTAAAATAGGTAGCAAAGACTTTGCAAAATACATGAATTGTCAAAACAATAACTCTAAACTGCTTACAAGAACAATAAGTGGAAAAAAAAGCACCTAAAATATGAAAGTCAAACAATTGCACAAAAACAACAGTGTTTGATTAATCCAATTAACAAGAACTTCATCAATAAACAGGAAGCAAGCAAGAAAGAAAAGCTTTGTAAACCTTCATTATCCCTAGACAGTTTTCCCTGAGCTCGTCTTCTTGTTTTCTTTTTCCCTTTTTTAGTGGGAGCAACAAGCAAAGTATCGACCTGATCTTTTGCTGATGTAACAGTTTCTAGAGGAATATCATCATCATCATCATCAGAAATTGTTCCAGTGGATATCTTGATCATGCTGCAAGAAAATTAAGAAGTCAGAAGCTTCTGGAATGACACAATTAAGAATGCTCCTTGTAGCATCTGTAGGTAGCTAGGATCTATTGTCTTTGCATTCATATTATTGTTTAGTTTATGCATGTGCATGAAACAAAGTGGCAGATGTTTCATATCTGTGATGAGAACCAAACTTTTGATGTATCTTTCAACAATCATTATCAAGGTTAATGCAGCTGTGAAATTTGAAATTTCAGTATTGCAAGATAAAGCAGAGATACAATAGTTTTCACAAAACCAACTATAGATCTTATTAAACCCAAAACTTTATGTACATTCAAAGAAGGTAATTACCTGTCAACAATGCCCTGGGCATCTGAAATTAAGCCTAACGTAACTTCACCATCACAACTGCCGCTGATCTCACAATATTCACCTGCCTGCTCAAGGCTCTTGCTTATTGATGGCATTGTCAAACTAGAAGCAGCAGTGAGCCCAGTCCCATTTGAGAGCTCATCAGATAGTATTTCTTCTAATCGACTTTCATGTACAGATATCTGAAGGGACTCGGTAGTCATTTGATTTGGCTTATCATTATGGGTATCAAGTACTAGATTTTCCATGCCTGGGGGAGGGTCCCATGTAGAAACTTGAGTTTTGACATTATAGAAGTAGTTCCTCATGTAGAACGAATCCCAGTACACGTTCCAATCACCAAAATATGTATGGTCATTATCATCACAATCAAGCACATCTGAATTTGTTGAATACAACTCAGAAACAGGTAGCTGCTCAGGGCCATTATCATAGCAAAGCTTCTCGCTTTTCTCATTGCAGTGAGCCCCAGAAGAACATTCACAACATTCATTCTCCATTAGGCTTCTATCAGGTTCATTTTTACAAAGGTCAAGATCGGGTTCCATCACGCAACATTCCAATAAAACTCCAGCACCTAAACTACTTGAGTTCACTGCAATGTCCTCATCTTCCTTAAAAATAGTTCCACTCACCCGTGCAATGTCATAATCCGAACCATCATTAGTAACAAGGTCAGAAATTCCATCACCGTTTTGTTCCATGACAGAGCCATAGCTAGTCCTAGCCAGGCTTGCTGAATCTTCTTGCTTACAATCAGGGTCCTGGGATTCATTGACCGCCACTGCAATATCATGGTAAGATGATTCACTTTGACCCAGCATTGACATGGAACAAAAAGAACTGCTTGAGTTATCATGAAAAGTCGGAGGAGATACAATCTCCATCTCACTCACTGTGGAAAATTCCAGCAATTCTTCAGTGTCTTCATGACGATGCTTTCGACGTACACTCTTCTTTTTGCTTCTAGCCATTTCACTCCTAGTCTGCTAGAACATTAAAATCACCAATAGGCATCAGGAAAAAAAAAGTATTGACCATTGTAATACTTCAAATAAGGCTTTTTTCATGTTACAGCTGACCAAGAGTAAGAATGAATTTGGCTAAAATTGCAAATAATTCAAGCACATATGACAATTTATCAAATGCTGACAAAACCCACAATGGTTCAATATCTTTCACAACAAAACATAGTGAAAAACAAAAACATTGGCAGATTCCAACTTACATCCTTGTTGGTGTGGAACGAAAGAGGAAGGCCCAAAGCATTCATTTCTTCAGCCAGCTCCATATCCTCTGGTAAAGTGCTGGAATCTGAACTAACAACAAAGCCAGCCAAAAGAAAAAGGGCATTGATTCAATAAACCACTTGAGATACATAGCATCATCGCAATAGTATTTCACTATCAATAACTTAAACAACAAATCAAAAACCAAGACAGCTTTAGACAATTTCAATATAAATAGAAGAGCACTTGCCACTGGTCGTATGAAAAATGCTTGAGCGGCTCTTATCCCTTTGCCAGGATGATTTCTGCATTTAAATAAACAGAAAAAAGGGTGAAGAGAAAATTTTTAAAACGAAAAAAGGAAAAAGCATTAGACAAGAGAAATTACAGTGTTTTCACTTTCCCATAACCAAGAAGATTGTCGAGTCTCCCTAGCACCATCGTCCCTGCATAAGAAAGCATGGAATCAGTTTAAGCTTACTAAAGTATCATCTTTCACTCAAAAGTTACAACAATTTAATTTAATCATTAGCAGACAAAGATAAATTAAACAAAAAAAGAGAGAGAGAAGTTAAGTAAACCATAAGTAGACTTCGGTGAGCTTAAAGAGAGAACCCAAGGCTTTGATAGCCGGAGCTTCGCTTTCGTTTTCGACCGTCTCCATTCCGCCAGAAGTCAGACTGCTAAACCCAAAACCTCCCGCTTTCAACAAGAAGTTCTCCGGTCGGGTTTTAATTTAAAGCACGTTTAGACAGCACAAAACCTCAAAAGTTCAAAAACGATACGACGCTGTTTTAATTGCGTAGAATAAAAATTGAGAATTTATTCCTAATTAGATTTTTTTTTCTTTTTGGGCCAAAATAAGATTTCTTTTTGGGGGGAACTTTTTATGTCGGGCTTGGAGTTGGATTAATGGCCCAATACTGGCCTTTCGCTTCTTTTCTAGGGTCTTCAACGAGTCATAAAACGAGGACGTTTTGACAGCAAAGAAGTCAAAAAAGAGAATAGGAGTTCGGCGTTTAACCGAACTGAGGTCTGCGCTCAGGATTGAAGTAGTAGCTAAAGCTGAAGCAGAGCGCAGCCGCAGAGAAGGAAGAAGAAAGATGGAGGACGGAGAGATAGAGGAGGAAATGGCGGTGGAAGAGAACTCGAAGTTGCCAGCTGCACCGCGGAAGCCTGAGAAATCTCCTTACGATATGCTTAAAGAAAGCAAAGCCTCGGTCGAAGAGATCGTCGCCAAAATGCTCTCAATCAAAACGGAGAATAAACCGAAATCCGAACTACGGGAATACGTCACCGAAATGTTCCTCCACTTTGTCACCCTCCGCCAGGTCATCTTTCCCTTCTCTTTATCTCTCTTACACTTCTAAATGGTCAGTGAAAGTTTTTTATAAGAAAAAAAAATTGAAATCTAGGGGTTTTTTTTCCAGGCGAATCGTACAATATTGTTAGAGGAAGACAAAGTGAAAGCTGAGACGGAACGTGCAAAGGCGCCGGTGGATTTCACTACGTTGCAGCTTCACAACTTAATGTACGAGAAGAGTCATTATTTGAAAGCTATAAAAGCTTGCAAAGATTTCAAATCCAAGTATCCTGATATTGAGCTTGTACCGGAGGAAGAGTTTTTCCGCGACGCCCCTGAAGATATTAAGGATTCGCATTTATCTGAGGATACCTCCCATAATTTGATGCTTAAAAGGCTTAATTATGAGCTCTTTCAGGTAAATTAACAATTAAATCAAAGCTTGATAAATAAATACACTTTTTTTTTCCTTTAATGCTTTCATCTTATAGAAATTTTGAACATTTTATTTGTGTTTGGGGCAATGTATCATGTATTGTGAGTTAAAGTTATTCTCTTTCTCTCAGTATTTAATGGGATTACTGAAAAATGAATGCTTTACTAAACATACACCTGTGTATATCATTGTCTCAGCGGAAAGAGCTGTGTAAGCATCTAGAGAAATTGGAACAACGAAAGAAGAGTCTTTTGGAGACAATAGCGAATCGGAAGAAGTTTCTGTCAAGCCTGCCTTCACACCTCAAGTCCCTTAAGAAGGCGTCATTGCCAGTACAGAATCAATTGGGTGTTTTACATACAAAGAAATTGAAGCAACATCATTCTGCTGAACTGCTTCCACCTCCACTCTACGTGATTTATTCACAGTTCATGGCTCAGAAGGAAGCATTTGGAGAAGATATTGATATGGAAATTATAGGAAGTATGAAGGATGCTCAAGCTTTCGCTCGCCAGCAAGCCAATAAGGACAATGGTTAGTGGTGTTAGTCGTATTCTGTGGCATGTGCATAGTCGATAGCTCTCCAGATATTTTGAGTTATGCATCTTTACTCCAAAGCCCAAACAACACAGCAAAGGGACATTATGATTCCTTTACATAAAGCTTCCCATTAATAGTTTTGTGAAAAATTATATGCAACATTTAAGTTGAAAATACGGTTGCTACCAAAATTAACCAACTTGTATTGAATTAAACTCATAGGAGGGCAAGTATAATTAAACCTGTTTAGTTCTTTGAAAGTGCTTTCTTTAAGATAGCCTTTAATGCTATTCATGCGTAATGTACTTTAATTTATATTGTTACCTTGGCCTGTACCATGCTGTGGCTTCTGGTTGCAGATGACTTTAAATTTTCTCTTTTGTAAAAAATATGAATCAATCACTGATATTGTTAATGGCCAGGTTTATCTACCAGTGTGGAGAGCTCAAGGTTGGAGGAAGATGTACCTGATGAGGAAGATGATGGCCAGAGAAGGAGAAAACGGCCAAAGAGAGTTCCAAGCAAGGAGGCTATTGACCAGGCTGGAATCTATCAAGTTCATCCTCTGAAAGTTATCCTTCACATATATGATGATGATGCACCTGATCCTAGATCTGCAAAACTTATCACACTAAAGTTTGAATACTTGTTAAAGTTGAATGTTGTATGTGTTGGGATTGAAGGGTCAACTGAAGGACCTGAAAATAATATCCTTTGCAATTTATTTCCTGATGACACTGGCCTTGAGCTGCCTCACCAGGTTTGTTTCATAATGCTATTAGATTCCTTGCTTTCTTAATCTATCTCTCACTCTTTCTAGAGTTTTCCCTTTTATTGTAATAATGACTGTTCTGATTGATATCCAGTTAGCCAAGCTCCTTGTTGGTGGTGATGCAACATTTGATGAAAGGAGGACTGCACGTCCATACAAGTGGGCCCAGCATTTGGCTGGAATTGATTTCTTACCAGAGGTTTCCCCAGTGCTTAATATCCATGAAAATCCATACAGTGAAAATGCTGTTCTTTCTGGTCTTGCATTGTATCGCCAGCAAAACCGAGTGGTGACAGTTGTGCAAAGAATCCGCTCAAGGAAAAAATCTGAGCTGGCTCTTGTGTGAGTCACTGCCCTGTATGTTTGGACTTTGGATCCTCAAGAAAACAGTAGGAAAGAAATAGGAATGAAAACCACATTGTAGTCAAATCTGAATATTGGTTCATAATTTTCTGCGCTAGGGTTCTTGTTGGCATCTTTATGATTATAATAAAGTCATTAATATTTGGATTTTGATACAAATTTTTTATCTCCCTGCCTTAGTGTAACTCTTTGTTTGATGCATCTTGTTGAAATTCTTTAACATTCTATGTTGGATACTTAGCTTGTTTGTCTTCAGTATACGTTTTTTTTTTCCCTTTCTTTTTATTGTTGAAAATTTGGAATTCTTTCATTGAATTACAGGGAACAGCTTGATTCACTTATGAAGCTTAAATGGCCTCCTCTAAATTGTAAAAGTGTTCCATGGGCCTTGCATACCCCTTTGTGCAGTTTACATAGTTGGTCATCTTTAGGATCCAAAGTTACTGAGCCTTCATCTCAACCTGTTACTGACACAGAATCAGTTCAAGAACCTATGGATGTTGATATGGATGGAAGATCTGGTATGTCAAAGGAAGAGGTGGAGGGTTTAAGGGAAGATGGAGAGCTTCCATCTTTGCTTTCAGTTTCTTCTGTCACAAATGATACTAAACTTACTCCGTTAAAGGAATCTAGTCTTAACCATCCGAAGCAGTTGGCTTTAATTTCAAAGAGCATTTTGTCGCCAGTCAATAAGGGGAAGTCACCAAGTTTTAAAAAGCATGATGATGATTCTGACTTCCTGCTGGAGACTGATAGTGATCTGGATGAGCCTGTAGAGACGGAGACTGAAAACTTTGCTTCAAGTCAGTGCTATGAAATACCTGAAAAATCATGGGTGGAATATGGTATCAAGGATTATATTCTTCTTTTAACAAGGAAAATGGACACAAGTGGGAGGATCATGAAATTAGAAGCCAAGGTATCATTAATTACATTTTGTTGTTCTCTCTCTCCATCTTTTTTTTCTCTGGATCCAAGTTCTATTATGTTCGTTAACTATGGAACCTGACACTGAATTGTACTTTTTCAGGTTAAGATCAGTCTGGAGTACCCTCTTAGGCCTCCTATGTTTTTCTTGAGTCTATACTCTTCTCCTGGAGAAAATTCTTCCGAGACAGACTATTCTGAGTGGCAAAATGAAGTTCGTGCTATAGAAGCTGAGGTAAGCATCTAATGGCATAGAGACATCTAATGACATTACATGAAGAATGGTTGATTATTGCTTGGTGATTTGTTAGAATATTTTCTTTTGGCATAGAGACATCTAATGACATTACATGAAGAATGGTTGATTATTGGCTCACACTTGTCATGAAATGTGATGTTGGTAAATAGTAATGTTACCACATCTATATTTTTGTTTTGGCCCTTATCCTATTGCTATTGTTACCAATAGCATGCTTGCCATTTGAGTTTCATCAGTTTCTTAGTATTTTCGTTTAACTGCTTGAAAGTGAAAGTGCCTCTTGAGGGTGCAGTTTGCCAAAGCATGTGCAATAAAATTCACATTCTCTTGTTGCATCATGTAGGTAAATATTCATATATTGAAGATGATACCCCCAGAACAAGACAAGTGTACCTTATCGCATCAAGTTTACTATCTTGCTATGTTGTTTGACTATTACATGGATGAGGCATCGCCATCGTCTGAAAAGAGGAAGAGTAGTTCTGTGATTGATGTTGGCTTGTGTAAACCAGTTAGTGGTAGGCTTGTTGCGAGATCATTCAGAGGGAGGGATCGCAGAAAAATGATATCCTGGAAGGACATGGAATGCACTTCTGGCTATCCATTTTAGGATGAAAGTTTCGGATCTGAAAGTAATCATGTTATTGTTCTACCGACCTGCCAGTTTGCTGCATGACACTCACAGGAAGTAACTTGACAATGATTCTTTAATCGAAGGCAATAGGGTCGGACCCTTTTTTGTAGTTAAGCAGTGAATCAACAACTGAGCAAGAGGTTGCTATGTCAACCTGAAGGGTATTGCTAAACTGTAAGTAAATTGAAGAAGGGGGGAGGCATTTCTTACATTTTGTCAGTCTTTGGTTATATACTAGTTGCATTTCCATTAGTTATCATCGATTCAGGTTTGATACTTTATTATGAAAATTTCCCCTTTCCATCCTTACTATCAATTCCATTTACCATTCCAATTGCATATGTGAAGTAGATCAGAAGAAAAAATGAAAGAAAATAAAGGCTGGTTACCGTACTAAGTGCAGAAAACAGGAATGGTGGAATACTGAATTAGCTTCAACTAACGGTAAAGGTAGGAAGGAACTCTGAGAAACACTGAAATTTACATATATGGTGTAAACTGAGCCATGATGTCGATTTGTCCACAAAACAAAGAAACTTAAAATTACAAATACACTATTGTATATTGCAAGATTTTTAATCTAACACCGCACTAACTCATCATCTCTCCAAATCTAAAGAAGAAGAACTACTATCCCTTGACTTAAAAATATGTACAACATCATCGCATCCCAACGATGCCTTATGCCAATACATAATAATTTAACAAAGAATCCCCATCCCAAAACCCAACCGTCAACCCCCTTTTTTACTTTCACCATGGACCTGTCTGTGTTCTTTGCAAGCATCGCTTTTTCCCTCCCTGTTCCATATTTATCATCTCCATCACCTGCGGTGATCACAAAATGCAAACAAAGAATGATTAGAGAATTTAACACTCAATGAACTAAGCAAAGTTCTCTAAAACAAAGTCAATTATGTTTGCTAGTAGGAGTAAAACTGGAGTTTACAGCTCATGAGTGTGGAATTTTCTTTCTAATGTTATAGTAATCCGAGTGGGTTTTGTTCGTGGATTATACCAAGAATGCACCAAAAATACTTGAAAACCAGGTACCTAAAGTCAACTAGAGTGTGCATAGAAGTAGTTACTTTCCGAGACTATAAATCCCTTAGCAGTTGAAATTAAACGATTTTCAAGCTTTGATAGATACATGGTGAACCCAACACGAAAACTTTGAAATTTCTAGCTGAGAAGGCAACTCCTAAATCCAAATGAAACTTGTGCCTTTTGAATGTGGCTGGAGGGTACATGCATCAGGATGATGCTTCATGAATCATGATGGTTGAGTATTTAAATTAAATTAATTATCAAATAAAAAGAAAAATGACAAAAATATAAACTACTAGTATAGTACCTGATTTTTCTGCATTTCTAGGGCTTCTGCCTGCAGCAACCAAAGAACAGACAATGTGGAATGTAAGCATGTATTTTCCATAGTAAAAAATTAGTTATCATGTTTGCAAGTGATTAAGGACAGACTGAAACACAGAAGACAATAAACATACATGTTTCTTCCGCAATTCCTGGTTCTCCTCTTTTAGCTTTGCAACTTCTGCTTCCAATTCCATTGTATAAGCCTAGCAGAGATACAAAAATAAAGAAAATCATAAGAAACTTGAAAACCTTAATGCAGACACACCATAAGTTATACTTGTTATTAGTACTATCTATAGGATGGAACTGTCATGATTTGCTATAGTTATAGCAAAATCAAAAAGGTGCAGGACGTCAGCCTTAATCTACGGTGATTATTATGATAACAGCTTCAGCTTCTCATGTTGTTAAAACAAATGCTCCATTACCTTAAAGATCCCTTATAACTTCTCATGACCTCGACTTCTCAAACTCTTTCATCTCTTCTCATGTCAGATTGCTATCAAATTACCTTGCTGCAGCATAATCTTTCATGAAGTTTTGGGATGCAGCATGTCACAGATAATAAGAACAGAAAGGTCAATGGCTAGTAAAAGTAGTTAAGCTACAACAAGAAGAAACTAGGTGGCAGGGTGGCAGAGTAAAAATTCTTTTTGAGATATCAATGTGATTCTCAATGAGGAAACATTGTCTAGGCTATGGTGTAGGATATACAAATTAATATTCTTCTGTAATCAATTTGTAGATGATAGCAATGCATATTTCAGATTATCTACCTTTACAATATGATGAACTAGTTGCTTTGAGTCTGTTCAAACTAGAGGACTAACATTTTAGGACTTATGAAGAAGTAAATTAAATATATATATTCACCTGCTTGCGAGCTCGAGATCTTGCAGCTGATTCTCTATTCTTTATCATTCTCCTTTGCCTCCTCTCAACAACCTTTTCCACAGCGCTGGATTTTCTACCCCTCAAACTTCCATTAAACACATAAGGAACAGGCGAAACGGAGGAAGTATCTCCACTACTCTTGCCAATCCCATCAGAGGAAAGCTGGTTAGCAGGTGATCCAGTTGCAACAGTTACTGCTCCTCCTAAACCAACCATCCCCATCCCACCGCCGTGAAGTAAACCATTAGTGAGTCCTTGATCCCCAATCCCAGCAATTCCTCCCCTAATTCCTGGACTTCCCAACTGACCACCACTTTGTAAAGGTATCTGAGCTCCATATGTCATAGCTGGTTGCTTAGGGAAAATTGGTTGTTGATGCTGGTGGTGTTGCTGTTGAGTTTGCTGCTGAGCCAATTGTTGTTGGTTTGATCTAACTCCATTAACATTCAAAGGCAAATTTGAAGCTTGAACACCAATTTGATTAACACCTTCAGAAATCCTATTCCCCATGAAATTTTGACCTCTGTTACCTTGTTGAAACCCAATTCCAAAGCCAGTATTATTCCCTGTTTGTGTTTGCTGTAATTCCCCAAAGAATCCCCCATTATTATTAGCCTTCCCAGCCAACTGTGTATCCTCTCTTACTACGCCCGCCCTCACCAAAAACTCCTCTAAAGTCATCTCCCCTAAAGTCTGCTGCCTTTGAGTTTGAGGCATATTATTAGTGGTTGCAGCTGCAATCCCATCTTTCCCTATTGAATACTCCTTTGAGATATCTTTCCAAACTTCATCAACAGTTTTCTGACTAAGTGTCCTCGGCAAAGTCAATGACCCTTGCCTTTGTAACCCTCCATTTCCCTGTACACCCGCAGTGGAAGAAGCCATTGTTTGAGTTTCTTCAGCACTCCAAATGTTCTTCAACAACTCATCCATGTTCATTGAACCAAAATCCTTGCCAATTCCGCCCATAGAGCTTTGAAACTCATCAAACGTTAGAGAATAGATTGATGGCTGTCTAGTTAACGGGATGCCGGTAGGCAGTTTATTCCCGCCGCCATCAGTTGACGGCGGCGTGTTACTACTTCCAAAGTTCTTGAAGTTCATGTTAGTCCCCATTAAATCTGGATGAAACAGTGTCAAGAGTTTCCAGAAGAAAAAAAATATATATGTACAATCCTTTACTATCTCCAATGAAGGCAAAATAAATGAAATCCCATACAAATTGAAAAGTCTAAACTTTTATTAAATTTGGGAAGTTCACGTTTTCAATAACACCATCAGAAAACCCAAAATGAAGATCAGATAAATACAGGAACTTTTAAAAGCTTGAACTAAGGGGAAAAAAAACAATATAAAAGCATTCACATTAAAGGAAAGCAAAATAAAAATGGAGGTTGAAAATCAAATACTTTTTGGTTGTGCAAGTGTAGAAAAATCTAACATTTCGATAGGTTCAAGAAAAATCTTTGTTTTCAACAACCAGAGAGTTGAAGATCTGAGCTAATGAAAGCAGCTTTTTAATTCAGAAAAGAAGAAAAATACCCAACAGATTTAACAGACCAAATAATTGAAAACAAAAACAGCAAAGATCAAAACACAACCAAACAACCCCCAAAGAATAAAAGTAACGAAATAATTTATTAATTATCCAAAATAAAATAACCCATTTTTTGAAAAACTGAAACTTCTAAAAAAATGTAAATAAAAAAAAGACAGCAAGGAGAAGTATGGGCAAGAGCTAGAGAGATGAAGAAAGAAAGAGCTAAAGAGTAGAGAGAGAAACAAAAATAGTATTATAATTTTTTTCACCTAATTTTTTTTTCTTCTTGTGTTTCTGGTGGCTTCTTCGGACAGCGTTTGGTTCCTTCTTCTTAGCGAGTTAGGGCTTTGTGGGAGCGCCAAGTGTCCCTTTGTCTCTCTCTCTTTCTTTTTTTTCGACTTTTAAGGCATTAAATAAACTTTTTTTCCCCTGTGCGACTCCTTTTAATAATGTTTTGTGGGCCAGCTGGATTCGGGAGACGTGGACCAATTGGGGAGGGGTAGGAGGCTGTGATGTGAGATCTGACGAATGGGAAAACGCAATTTGGAAGAATCTAAACCGTCCACGTTGCTTTTAAGGAACGGTGGCGATGGTGTGAATTTCATGTTCCTTTGGAGTTTGGACTGTAGTAGTGGCGTTGTTGGCTGGATAGGGACAAGAGATAAATGCTAAAGAGCAATATATGCGTGAATTAGGGGTATTTTGGTCTAAAGAAATGTCTTTTTGATGTTTATCCTTTTCCTTCATATACACGTGATAATTAATAAAGCAATAATTTGGGATATTTACAGCTGCGGCTTTACGACCCACGATTTTATGCTGGATCACTTTGACATTAATGCCCTTCCTACTACTTCTTTGGTACAAAACAATCCACATGCTACTAGTATACTATAGGCTTAATACCCAAATTAGTCATTTAACTATCCATTTTGGGATAAATTGGCCCCTTAATTTTTTTTTGGGATAAATTGGGCCCTTAACTTTTAAAAACGAGACAAATTGACCCTTTTCTGACGGACCATTTAACGTCCGGAAGGTGAGAGCGCGTCCGACTTCCGATTAAGGCGAGTCTGATGGTATTTTAAAGATCTCGACGAGAAGAATCGAATGGTCAGGGGGTGAGAAAAAAAAAACAATTGAAGAATTTCAGATCTCGGGTCAAATTTAAAACTTTGACTGGAAGGTGCGGTCTTATTCGTTGTTGGAACGAGCTGAATTTCTGATATGTTACTATTTGAAGGATGCTAGATCTACTGATAGTGGATGTGAGAAAAAAAAACAAAGAAAATGAGGCGAATAAGACCGACATCCCTTAGAGAGTGAAATATTATAAATTTAGCCTGTTTTGATGCCAGTAGACCAACACCACTTATTTTCTTTATTATCGTTTCTCACCTTCGCAACAACTAGATCGGTATCCCTCAGAGAATGACATATTAGAAATTCAACCAGTTCCGACTCCAAATAAGACCGCATTTTCCAGTCAAAGTTTTAAATTTGACCCGAGATCTGAAATTTTTCGATTGCTTAATTTTCTCACCTCCCTCACCATCATATTCTTCTCGTCGAGATCTTTCAAACGCCGCTATAATCGCCTTAATCGGAAGTCGGACGTGCTCTCACCTTCCGGACATTAAATGGTTCATTAGAAAATGGCTAATTTGTCTCGTTTTTCAAAGTTAAGGGACCAATTTATCCCAAAATGGATAGTTAAGGGACTAATTTAGGTATTAAATCGTATACTATATATATATATATATATTACTACTATATGATAGCATATGATATATATACCTTTTTTCTTGACAAGTATAATATCTTATATCTATACCTTATTACGAAAGTATTATGCTTAGTATTTTGCTTTTACATCTGTCCAAAATTGTATTGGTTGGGAGAAAACTAACATATATTATTATATATTTGGAATTCCAAATAATATTTATAAATAATATTTAGAATATTGAATTATAATCAAATTAAAACTCTATTTCCTTTTTTTAGTGGATAATTATTTAGATTTTGAATAGACATTAGAATTCTAACAATATTTCCTTCCATTTAACTTAATTGTAACTAAAAAATCTGACGCGGATGCGCGAGAGTAGTATCTAGTATTGTATAATAATATAGTAACAAATTTTTTTAGATATAATATAATGTAGTAACAATTAAAATTTGGAAATAATAACTATAGTAAAATATGTAAGTTTTATTAATAAAGAAAACAGACATTGAAAAAGCATCTCGTCATTTAGATTTGACACCGTTTCTATTGAATATATCAAAATACTTGATTCTTACTTATAGAAAACTTTTCATTTTCCTTTATAACTCGATTAAAGAGATAAGATTTTATATTTTTGCATTTTGCTTATTCATATTGTAGTTTAACAAACGAACACATTATCTTATGATCTTATCTCCAAACACAACGTACGTTATGAGTAAAAGTATTGAATTTTCAATACCCATCCCCATCTTCTCCAAAAAAAAAAAAAAAAAAAAAAAAACGTACCCTTTACCTTACTGTATAACCCATAAAGCACGAGCATGAACTAAGCACCAAAGAAAAGCGTTACCTAAAAATAGCAACTTTTTTAGAGATTTGGCCAATAGAATCAGAAACATAAAGCTAACTCATCCATTGGCTTAAAGCAATTCCAGCCAAGGAAAAACATTGACACATAGGAAAGAAGAAACAATTACCTAAAACATTAATTATTAAATGAATTTTTTAAGTCATCTGAAGCGGTTTCTCACCTAATTTCTACCTATTAAAAGAAAGAAATTTGGTCAATGAAATCCCATATATCCCTCTTCTATTGTTCACAATGCCCCGAATATGTGTTTATTCATAATTTCATACGCGTTCATTTCAATTTATGGACATTTTATTACTTTCTACCTAGTTTTTCTATAAGATTCGAGAATTTTTTTTTAAAAAAAATTATGCTCTTAAGATATTAAATTAAGTTCAAGATATCGGTTCTCCTCTTGCTTTGGTGGTTAAATGATTACCCTTTAGGCCTTTAACTCCTCGAGCAAGGGTTCGAGGGCTGATAAAGATTCATCTCAAATAAGTTCAAGATTAAATACTGATCTAGCCAATACGATCAGATAGTAGATTATGTATATATACACAAAAGCAATCAAAACAATTTAACTAACAATTAAGCTAGACCTAATACTCAGAGCATATATAAACTATTTAATCTTTAGTAATGAGCCGTTGGTAGGTGGATACATACCTCAATTAGAAATATATGATGGTTTAAGATACTCCTTAGTCCTTACTTGATACCCTAATTACTATAGTATTAACTTAATTATTATAGAAAGGCGGTGGTGTATTGTAGACTTTTATTCACGTATTGTTTGATACTACTTCATTAATGTGATATATACCATCTGTGCAAAAAAAAAAAAAGTGATATATACCAATAAGTCAAGGTAGGGAGGTTTATTATTGTAGAGAGAATAATAAATGGGAAAAGGGGGCAAACATTAAATCCATTGAATTTGAAATTGGTTCATAGCAAAAATATGGTCACTTTCATTCAAACCACAACAAAAAAAAAAGGAACAAAAAAAGAGAAACTATTTTATTTTATATCTATATATATGAAATGGATTTATTGATCAAGAGTGAAGATGAGGATGTGGAGTGGGGTGAGGTGGCTTTGCTTGAAGAATAAGACCATCTAAGCAAAAAAAGACAAAACCCTTTTTTCACCATCTTCTCCGCATGAACAAAAACCACTATGAATATGATTTTGTTTTCTTTGGTAGGGAACATTTACACATGTCGATCAACCAAACACATGGTTAACATGTTAAGTCAATTTCTCTAAATTTCGAAACTTGGTTAACAATTTGTTTTTCCTTTTCTATAAAAATTTTAGTTTAAACTTTTTTATGCTTCTTCCGTCGACACTCCTATATTGAACGCAAAGAAAAGAAGTAGACTTTGTATTTTGTATTTATCATCTCTCGTACCATTGCATTGAATAATAATAATAAAAAAAAAAATTGTGGTTCCAGTCATCCAGTGTGTACTATGAATCAATTAAATTGAAAAGATAGCATGTCGGCACATTTTGAACCAGCCAATATATTGCTTCAACTTGAATGCATTAATAAAGTAGCAATGAAATCACTCTAACCTAAAAATCTCCTATTATCTCCTCCTTATTAAATTGATGATACTCCCTTCTTCTTTCATTTCGATTTGAATATCCATTTTGTAAATAAATGACATAAAATATATAATTTTCTTTTGATGTTATGCTTGAAATTTTGCACTTTAAAGTGATATAACTTGACAAGTTTTAATCAAAGTTAGTGTTTAAAAATGATAAAGTTGGAACAATACTTTGTACTACCTCCGTCCCATATTATCTGTCCACTTTTCCTCTAATAGAAGTGGACAGATAATATGAGACGGAGGGAGTATTTTATAAAAAGTGGACATTAAAATGTTTTCAAATAAACACACACTAGTAAATGTGTTCAATTTCCCGCCAAGCCCTTATTTGATTCGGAATATGTGTGATGCCCCAAGATCCCACATCAGGAGGATGTGGTGATCTATTGTGGTTTATATAATAGAGATCCAACCCAAACTTGTGAGGCGCCTTTTGGGAAGGGCAAATCCGTGAGGCCTTTGGGCCAAAACGGACAATACCTCGCAGGTTGGGCCGGGTCTCTACAGTTGGTAATCAGAGCTTTAACCGGGCGTGTAACGGGAGCTAAGTGCTACATCGTGGGAGTGCGGTGGGAGCCACCTCTAGAATCCCGGCGCCCGGTGGGTCCTGGTGGTTGTGATTGTGTGGGCTTGTCAGGGACGACAAGCCTATAAGGGGGTAGATTGTGACGCCCCAAGATCCCACATCAGGAAGATGTGGTGATCTATTTTGGTTTATATAATAGAGATGCAACCCAAACTTGTGAGGTGCCTTTTGGGAAGGGCAAATCCGTGAGGCCTTTGGGCCAAAACGGACAATACCTTGCAGGTTGGACCGGGTCTCTACAATATGAATATTGAGTCTTGATTCTACTAAATTGAAATCTTGATCATAAATCGATCATTTTCGTCATACCCTTATTTGAATATATATTTTTCGGTTAAAATTTGAATATATATTTAGCCAATATGTTTATCTCTCGAAATATTATTATTTGAAATTAACGTTAACAATTTTTTTTTTGGTACAAATAGTCATAGATAAAACTAGAAAAACAGGAGTTAACTAAACATATAAAATGATGAAAAAAAAATCCTAGGAAATATTTTTGGTGGTACAATACATGGTTTTATGGAATATATGCATTTTAGCGATTGAAAACCAAAGAACGAAGCTTTTTGTCTTGGCTAAAAGTGGATATAGACACGAAAACATTAGTGAAAGAAACCATAATCTCTATCAAACAATAATAGAAAAAAAAAGGGGAAAGGAATTGGGTACTCAAAAACAAAAGTGATTGATCGTTTTCATGAATGGATTTAGGGTTTTATTGTGTGGTTGCAAAAGCATACGTGTCCAATTTCCCAATCACTTAAAAAACACCCCCCCAAATAATTGGGGCATTGGTGCGCACCACATTTATCCTAGAGGGAGAGGTCTGTTTGTTTTGGAGACAATTATTGGCTCAATCGGTCCTTACACGTGGTGAAACCGGTGGTTTCCCTACCTGTTTGTTAGCACCTGGACTTGTCTATGTTTCACGATTGTATTGCTTCCATCAAAATTATATGGGATTCTCTTAAACTTTTTTTTTGCCCTTCAAGTTCCAAGGACCAAAGGGAATGTGACGTCTAGCTCATCGCTCATGTGCAACCATACGCCCTTATTAAACCATTTTTTGCCTGGACGTGGGTGACTTTACTATCTCATTGTCCCCATTTGCTTAGACATAAACTAACATTAATTGCAATATGCAGAAGCCAGAGGCAGATCCAGCCAAACCAAACTATCTTCAGACTTTGTTCTAACATTTCATGAAGCATTAGAGCCAGGTAACAGGAAATTATTATAATTTGATTACAAGAGTTGCTTCAAACATCTTGGTGGTGATCACAAGTAATCGTTTTAACGGACAACTAATCTTATTCAAATTAGTCGGTCTACTACGAGAATGAAACTCTAACAATAATGATTCTCTCTATTCATAAGACTTGTATTCGAGACCTTAGGAAAATAAATGTCGAACCACTTAAACTAATTAATCATTGAGATATAATGAGTTGCTTCAAATATCAAAATTACTTGAAAGCTATTGTTTTAGCAGTTGCTTGTAATGGGTGGTGCAAATTTTTACTACTTAAAAAGAATAAAGTTTGAATTCCTCATCAAAGAAAAAAAATAAAGAAGAAAAAAACAAT
This sequence comes from Corchorus capsularis, assembly GCA_001974805.1. NCBI lineage: Eukaryota > Viridiplantae > Streptophyta > Magnoliopsida > Malvales > Malvaceae > Corchorus > Corchorus capsularis. The sequence goes on along the minus strand of AWWV01010507.1, from coordinate 1 downwards.
T